>APFE031025115.1:0-30675 GCA_000404065.3 Pinus taeda | reverse complement strand
TTGTAAGGTGATTGGTTGAGGTTTTATTATAGGTTGTTTAGTAATTTTCATTTTTATTAGTTACTACATTTTTTTTTTTAGTTTTAATTCATTTTTATTTAACTTTTTCTTTTTCCTATTATTTCCATTTTCATAAATTGTAGGTTTTCTCCATATTTTCAATTCACATCAACTTGTTATATAATAAAACATGTTTTAATAAATTTAATTATATTTTTTTATGTATTAACAAAAAAATGTCACACATTAATCATATTTCTTTATTTTTTGGGATGACATTTTGTCATAACCTACATCATATCAGTAAAAATATTAATGTTACCACAGTACAAAAAAAAAAAAATTATTTATCGACTTGAGGGTATATACCAATGTTTTAACTATGGTGGTGTTGCCAACACATACTACGGTGATTGGCATCCGGCGACATTATACTGCATTCATTATTTACCAACCAAAGTTTTATAAAAATCAATCCATTTGATTGACAGTACACGGCGGATTGGATTTTTAAACAGTCATGGCCTGATCTGAGGACAAGTGTCCCACCTGGACGCTGCCGATTCAACGAGCCTGGTTGCAGATCGCGAGGAGGCATCGACTTGAATGTGGGGACAGTTGTTCGGCTCTTTGGGATGAGAACAGTGATCGACGACGGAGATTCAATCCCGCCATTGTCCGAGGTCACCTTGGCTATCTCGCCTTACAAACCCCGCATTAGGGTTTCTGAGGTTCATTCTTCGGAGGAGTTGATCCGGGAGGCTTTGCTGCGCGTGCCCTCACCTGTCTTGCCGGCCGTTCAGGTGATCCTGCTTGCGTTCTGGTTTGTTATGAATACTGTCGCATTGCTCATAACGTTTATCTTCCTGAAGGTTTAATCCTTATTCGATTTTACTTTTCCTGTAATTGAGTATTTTTCTTGTAAATCCTTGATATAAGATGCAGTCTGCAACCCATTAACCGTGCGAAATGGTTAACAGGTTCATGACTCGATTCCACTTTGAAGTTCTACAGCTGGGCACCAATGGCGACTTTTGCCAGGTAAGAGCTATGCCCATAGGTTAATTTTAATGTTTAAAAACAATGGGTATCGGTTTAATATCCCTTTTCTCTCTGTCAGGTGGTTTTCGTATTCTGCAAGGGTGTGAGTCTATTTTTAAAGTTCTGGCCATGATGCCATCTACAGATGATACTGTGACTCTTCGCCATTTTACTCATTCCAGAGTTATTGTTGCTTTTTCTTTTTGTTTAACAACTTCCCGTTAAGGGGTTTCGATCTTGTTACCGCCTGACTGTAGTTCGGCGACCCGAGAGCGGGTCCTTCCTGTTCACGAACTGGTTAATAGATATTATACTATATGGGTCTCAGACCTCCAGTAGTTTTAAGGACTGTTTACCTACTTTCGGCCTTTCAGAACTGTAAGGACGGTTTCAGGGATTCGGCATGTCCGAATAGTTTTGCTTATTAAGAATTATTTTACTTCTGTATTTGGTACATTCAGATATTCTCGTTTATCTTGCAAAATGCATCTTGAATTGGTATATGAAGTTGACCAATTTTTAGTTTTTTAAAGATTATTCTTATGGTTATTGGAGCTTTTTACCTCTCGGCTTAAGGCTATTTAGCTTCATACTGTTTGTCTTTACAGATGTTCCGCTAGGTTTATATGCGTTATTCTTGTGCAGACATTTCCGCCATATATAAATTCTTAACTCTATACTTTCATGTTTTAATCGAGCGTCTTAGATTATTGTTTATTTGTGAACCCTGGGCGGCATTATGCTACTGGTTCGATACCAGAGATCCTGGTCTTACAAGGGTAGGTTTTTTTGTTTTTACTGTAACTATTGAATTTCGGTTTCATACCGTGGGTTTCTCGATATTGGATTAACCCCGGAAGTATTCGAGGGGAATCATATTCCTCTGAGTTGAAACCAAGATGCGGCCCCGCATCCACATAGTAGCGATCTCTTCCATTGTACAGCAATTGTGGACCCGAACTCCGGGTGCATGTGCAAATGGGCAATATCATTGTTTAAAGAATGTTTTGTTTTGTTTAAATATATCACTGTTCTGTACAGTCGAGGGTTACATTTATATTTACAGTACCTATAATATGAGATGTGTATAAAAGTAGATTAGCACCTAGTATTGGAAATGTTTGATATTCAGTTCCATTATTTGCTTACAGCTTCTTTAAGATGTTATTAATTGTTACCGCTCTTCTTCGAGGGTATGTGTTACTCTGCCTTTCATTTTATAAATTTGCATAGTTACAGATTCTTTTTCCAGTGAATAAATATCACATAAATAATTTATTATGGCGTTAATGTATCGCAGATCCCTTCAAGTATCATTCTGCTCGAATTTAACTTTAACCTGAATTATTCAACTGTTACTCACGTACTTTCTTTCAATAAACAAAGAGTACTAATTATGCAAGAGACTAATATAGACAGCGCTCGTGCTGTTAATTAAATGCTATGAGAAATTTAATGTCTAACTACTTTTAACTAGTATTGGAAAAATGTCAGGAGTCACTAATTACATAGTGGTGGCAGTACATACCTGTACTGTCACTGTGACTTCCAGTCCTTCTTCTACCTGAAGATGATTGTCTCTTGTTGCTTGTTTTCCACCCAACCTTGAGACTAGTCCATACAGACTAGTCTCCCCCCAAGCTCTCTGCTAGGCCTCTACCTCAGCAATACTTCCTGCACTTTCTGTGCTGGTGCTATCTGGTCTTCACCAGACTTAGCACTTCATTTCTTTTATGTTATCTTTTCTTTTCTTTCTTTTCCCCTGCATGTTCCTCAAACAGCCCCCAGGGTCTTTTCCCTCCATCTACATATGGGGAAAAATGGGGAAACAGTTAGGGTTTCCTCCCTCATAACTGTTTCTTGATAGATGTATACACATGTATATCCAGTTAAAAGAAAATCAGTTTAGCTGTCTAGAAAAAAATGAAATAACTTTTTAATCCAAGTTATTATAGACAATTTACTCACTTCAGATTTCAATTTGGAGAGATAATATTTTCACTATATATATATTTATATATAAAAGGTAATAGTCTTTGTTTCACCTTTTCCTCAAAATGGTAAAACAATTAATTTATTCACTTAGTTATCCAGGTCATTACATCTCCTCCCCCTGAGATTGGACACCGTCCCGGTGGCCTTCAACCATGAACAAAGCTAGATACGTCCTTTTCATTAATTCTTCATCCTCCCAAGTGGCCTCCTCAGGCCCGTAGTGTCGCCACTGGACCTTAACTTGGGAAATGACTCGTTTCCGCAGCTGCACTTCTCTCCGGTCGAGGATATTCAGAGGTTCGACCAGAACCTCTCCTTCCGGTTCGACCTGCATTACACAATCCTAGAGTTAGTTTTTTCCTTTCAATAACATTTTATCAGTCTATTACAGCAACAATTACTACCTGAATGTCTCGCCATTGAATCACATGCTTGGGATCATAAACATATTTCTTGAGCATTGAGACATGGAATACGTTGTGGACTCGGATGTGGCTTGGCAAAGCAAGTTGATACGCTACTGGGCCAATCCTAGCCAGGATCTGGAAAGGTCCACAAAATCGGGGTGGCAATTTGGCACATCCACCCCATTGTAAGGTACTCCTTTTTGTTTGAATTCTGATGTATACGTGTTCACCGACCTGGTATTCCTTAAATCTTCTTTTCCGATCAGCAAAATTTTTCTGTCTGTCTTGAGCAGCCTTCAAATTTCCACGCACCCTTTTCACCATTTCTTCCATCTCTTTGAGCATCTCAGGTCCCAAACGGAGCTTATCCTCGGGTCCTCCCCAACTAGAAGGTGTGCGGCATTTGCAACCGTACATTACCTCAAAGGGGCTCATTTGGGTGGAGGTGTGATATCCATTATTATATGCAAATTCTACTAAATGTAGATATTCTTCCCATAATGTGGATTGTTGCATCACATAAGCCCGCAACATATCTTCTACCACCTGATTTACCTGCTCAGTTTGCCCATCGGTCTGAGGGTGATATGCTGTACTAAAATTTAGTTGAGTTCCTAAATCAGCGAATAATGTCCTCCAAAAGACTGATGTGAATTTCACATCACGATCAGAAATTATTGTCTTTGGAAGCCCATGAAGTTTAAACACGTTCTTCATAAAAACATGAGCAATTTGTGTGGCTTTAAATGTGGACTGCACTGGTATGAAGTGTGCAGCTTTACTCAGTTTATCCACTACTACCATAATAGAATCGTTGTTCTTTTTTTTGTCTTAGGTAATCCCGTAATAAAGTCCATGGAGATGATTTCCCATTTCCATTCTGGAACTGGCAGGGGTTGCAGTAATCCTGCTGGGTGCTGGTGTTCTGCTTTAATCTGTTGGCACTCCAAGCATCGAGCTAAATACTCAACAATATTCTTCTTCATTCCTGGCCAGAAATACTCCTTCCGGATGGCAGTAACCATTTTCTGATATCCCGGATGTCCCGCATAATGGCTGGCATGAAACTCGTCCATGATGAGATTTTTAACTCCTTCCTGATTGGGTATATATAATCTTTGTTTGAAATATATCATTCTCAATTCATCTAACTCATAATCTGATGAGCTTGTCAATTCAGCAGGTTGTTGTAACTGTAGTTTTAATTGCTGGTAATTGACATATTGCTTTGAAGCTTCTTTGACCATTTCTAAAATGGGGCTCTTCCAATTACTAACAGAAACCTCATACAAATGTTGCACCTTCCGGCTTAAGGCATCTGCTACTTGGTTCTCCTTTCCTTGCAAATGTTTGATTTCAAAATCAAAACCGCTCAGAAAATCCACCCATCGTGCTTGTCGAGCGTTTAAAGTGGGCTGACTGAAATAGTTGGTCAGGCTATGATGATCAGTGAGCAGTAAAAACTTCATGCCCACAAGGTAGTGTCTCCACATTTTTAAGGCATGGATGACAGCGGTCAGCTCCAAATCATAAGCAGAATATTTCTGCTCATGTTCTTTTAATTTCCGAGACTCGTAGGTGACTACTTTGCCTTCCTGCATTAAAACTCCACCTACTCCTTCTTTGCTTGTGTTCGTACATACCACATAATCCTTATCAGGATCAGCTATTCTCAAAATAGGGGCCGTGGTAAGCAAATGCTTCAATTGTTCGAAACTTTGCTGGAACTTTGGGGTCCAATGGAATGTTTTTCCCTTTTTCTGTAATGAGGTGATGGGAAATGCAACCTTAGAGAATCCTTCTACAAACCTTCTATAGTAACCAGCCAAACCCATAAAAGATCGAATATCAGCCACATCCTTTGGTACAGGCCAATCCATTATGGCCTTTATCTTTTCTGGATCTATCGCAATTCCCTCCTTGGTAATCACATGACCCAAATATTGAATTTCTTCCCTGAAGAAATCACATTTACTAAATTTTGCATATAGTTGATGTTCTCGGAGAGTCTGCAGCACTTTTCTCAAATGTTCCTGGTGTTCTTCCATGGTGCGAGAATACACTAATATGTCATCAATGAATATTAGCACAAATCTGTCTAGATATTGATGAAAAATACTGTTCATTAGACACATGAACGTTGCGGGAGCATTGGTAAGTCCAAATGGCAGAACCACGAATTCATAGTGACCATAGCTGGTTCTGAAGGCTGTTTTAGCGATATCCTCGTCCTTAATTCGGATTTGATGATAACCAGATCGCAAATCAATTTTAGAGAACACCGTTGCACCCTTCACTTGATCGAATAGCTCGTCGATCCGGGGTAAAGGATATTTATTCTTAATGGTTAACTTATTTAACTGACGATAGTCAATGCACATTCGGAAGGTTCCATCTTTCTTCTTAACAAACAGCACTGGGGCTCCCCACGGGGACACACTTGGACGTATATAATTTTTGTCCAAAAGTTCTTGCAACTGCATTTTTAATTCGGTCAATTCGGGTACACTCATTCTATATGGTGCCCGGGAGACCGGTGTTGCCCCTGGAACCAACTCAATGGTGAAATCTATGTTCCTTTTTGGGGGCAACCCAGGAATTTCTTCCGGAAACACATCTGTGAATTCTTGAATTACAGGAATATTATTCAAGATGGCTGCTTTATCTTTGGAATATGCATAACCCACCTGGATTGCATAGATCTGGCATCCTTTCCGCACACATTTTACCAGTTGATTTGCTGTTATAGGCCGTACTTGTACGGGTCATTTAATTCCCTGTATTTCTTTTTTATTTCCCAGGGAGTCTTTAAAGTAGATCACCTTAGTCTTACAGTCCACTAATGACCAGTGCTTTTCCAGCCAGTCCATGCCAATGAGAATATCATAGGAGCCAAGAGGAAGTATATTTAGATCTGCAATTACTGGCTGTCCAGCTATGGTAAAGGAACAGTCCTTTATTTTAGATACCACTCGCCTTTTGGCCCCGTGGCCAATTGCACCAGCTAGGGACTTTTAAACTTAGTGGGCTGTAATTTACAGCGTTCTACTACCTTTGGACTTACATAACTCAATGTAGCCCCAGGGTCAATTAAAACAGATACAGTAAGGTTTGAGATATTACCTTCAAACTCGACCATGGTTGGCTGATACTCCGCCTGACGGTCCTCCAATGCTGCATTAATCCTTGGCAAGCTGCGTCCCACTTCACCAACTATTGAGGCTTCATGAATCTGGGACATCTGTTCCGCTCCTTTCCGCTTTGGACAGTTTTTAATGTAATGGGGTCCCCCACAACCCCAACACTGCACTGGGGGTCTGGTGGCTCCCTCATTGTCTAATCGTTGTTGCTGTTCGCTGCCTTTGGATTCACTGTTTGGCCTAAGTTTGGAGGCAGTTCTATCTGAAATTTTGCTACTCAGTCCTTTGCTATTCCATCTACTCCCACTGCTGCGATTTCCTTTACTACTCCCAATTGACTTTAAGCCCTTCCTTTCATTCCATTTCTTGCCGACTGCCTCTCCTTTTTGTCTGCCTTGTTGGTAAAAAATTCTGGCTTTTCGAATAACTTCATCCATTGATTTGGGATTGTCAAATTCAATCCTTTCTCGCATGTAAGGTGGTAAGCTGCTTACAAATCTCTGTACCTTTGCCTTTTCTTCTCTTATATAGGGGACGTAACGGAGCAGAGAAGTGAAACGGGTGATGAACTCATCCATAGTCTGCTGCCCCAAACGTAGATCATGGAACTCCCTTGCCTTCTCATCATAAAACCGTTCTGTTAGATATCTCTCCTTAAAGTACCTTTGGAAATTGTCCCAGGTGATGGTCTGTTCAGTGACCCCTTTGACTATCTTCACTTCCTCCCACCATAAGGTGGCCTTCCCCTACAGCTGAAAAATAGCCAATCTGGCTTTAAGATTGTGATTATATTCATAGAGTTGAAAGTATTTGTTCATATTAATCAGCCATGCCTCAGCGGCTTCCTCCTGTTCTCCATCAAAATGCGGGGGTTTGATTTTCCGAAATTCCCCTTGCAATTCCACCCTTTGTTTCTTCGAAGATTGCTGCTCATTCATATTGTCAGAACGCTCTTCCTGCTCCTCTGAACCTTCAGAGGGCACAGGGTGATTTTGTTCCTCCGACAATCTCTGTTTCTCCATACTAGGATGAACTGGTACTTGATTCTGTCGTTCAGATAGACTTTTCAGTATCCTTTCCTGTTCCATTGTCAGTCTGGGATTGTCTTCTCGCAACCTTGCCATTTCATTTTTAAGTTCCTGTACGGTTTCTAGAATGGCTTGGTTTGTAGTTCTGGTCTCCTCCCCAAGCTGAACCCATAGTTCCGGATTATGTTCAAATCCAGGTACTCCTGGCCCTGCTCCAGGTCTATGAGTTGTACTGTTAACTCTCCTCATCCTGTAAATTCTTGAATTTTTTTTTTTAATCCTATACTATCAACATGAAAATACTAATAAGAGAAACAACAAAATAAAAATAATAATAATTATATCTTGCCCAGAGGCCTCAGTTTTGTAACTGGGCTCTGATACCATATGTCATAACTTACATCATATCAGTAAAAATATTAATGTTACCACAGTACAAAAAAAAAAAAAATTATTTATCGACTTGAGGGTATATAACAATGTTTTAACTATGGTGGTGTTGCCAACACATACTACGGTGATTGGCATCCGGCGACATTATACCGCATTCATTATTTACCAACCAAAGTTTTATAAAAATCAATCCATTTGATTGACAGTACACGGTGGATTGGATTTTTAAACAGTCATGGCCTGATCTGAGGACAAGTGTCCCGCCTGGACGCTGCCGATTCAACGAGCCTGGTTGCAGATCGCGAGGAGGCAGCGACTTGAATGTGGGGACAGTTGTTCGGCTCTTTGGGATGAGAACAGTGATCGATGGCAGAGATTCAATCCCGCCATTGTCCGAGGTCACCTTGGCTATCTCGCCTTACAAACCCCGCATTAGGGTTTCTGAGGTTCATTCTTCGGAGGAGTTGATCCGGGAGGCTTTGCTGCGCGCGCCCTCACCTGTCTTGCCGGCCGTTCAAGTGATCCTGCTTGCGTTCTGGTTTGTTATGAATACTGTCGCCTTGCTCATAACGTTTATCTTCCTGAAGGTTTAATCCTTATTCGATTTTACTTTTCCTGTAATTGAGTATTTTTCTTGTAAATCCTTGATATAAGATGCGGTCTGCAACCCATTAACCGTGCGAAATGGTTAACAGGTTCATGACTCGGTTCCACTTTGAAGTTCTACAGCTGGGCACTAATGGCGACTTTTGCCAGGTAAGAGCTACGCCCATAGGTTAATTTTAATGTTTAAAAACAATGGGTATCGGTTTAATATCCCTTTTCTCTCTGTCAGGTGGTTTTCGTATTCTGCAAGGGTGTGAGTCTATTTTTAAAGTTCTGGCCATGATGCCATCTACAGATGATACTGTGACTCTTCGCCATTTTACTCATTCCAGAGTTATTGTTGCTTTTTCTTTTTGTTTAACAACTTCCCGTTAAGGGGTTTCGATCTTGTTACCGCCTGACTGTAGTTCGGCGACCCGAGAGCGGGTTCTTCCTGTTCACGAACTGGTTAATAGATATTATACTATGTGGGTCTCAGACCTCCAGTAGTTTTAAGGACTGTTTACCTACTTTCGGCCTTTCAGAACTGTAAGGACGGTTTCAGGGATTCGGCATGTCCGAATAGTTTTGCTTATTAAGAATGATTTTACTTCTGTATTTGGTACATTCAGATATTCTCGTTTATCTTGCAAAATGCATCTTGAATTGGTATATGAAGTTGACCAATTTTTAGTTTTTTAAAGATTATGCTTATGGTTATTGGAGCTTTTTACCTCTCGGCTTAAGGCTATTTAGCTTCATATTGTTTGTCTTTACAGATGTTCCGCCAGGTTTATATGCGTTATTCTTGTGCAGACATTTCCGCCATATATAAATGCTTAACTCTATACTTTCATGTTTTAATCGAGCGTCTTGGATTATTGTTTATTTGTGAACCCTGGGCGGCATTATGCTACTGGTTCGATACCAGAGATCCTGGTCTTACAGGGGTAGGTTTTTTTGTTTTTACTGTAACTATTGAATTTCGGTTTCATACCGCGGGTTTCTCGATATTGGATTAACCCCGGAAGTATTCGAGGGGAATCATATTCCTCTGAGTTGAAACCAAGATGCGGCCCCGCATCCACATAGTAGCGATCTCTTCCATTGTACAGCAATTGTGGACCCGAACTCGGGTGCATGTGCAAATGGGCAATATCATTGTTTAAAGAATGTTTTGTTTTGTTTAAATATATCACTGTTCTGTACAGTCGAGGGTTACATTTATATTTACAGTACCTATAATATGAGATGTGTATAAAAGTAGATTAGCACCTAGTATTGGAAATGTTTGATATTCAGTTCCATTATTTGCTTACAGCTTCTTTAAGATGTTATTAATTGTTACCGCTCTTCTTCGAGGGTATGTGTTACTCTGCCTTTCGTTTTATAAATTTGCACAGTTACAGATTCTTTTGCCAGTGAATAAATATCACAGAAATAATTTATTATGGCATTAATGTATCGCAGATCCCTTCAAGTATCATTCTGCTCGAATTTAACTTTAACCTGAATTATTCAACTGTTACTCACGTACTTTCTTTCAATAAACAAAGAGTACTGATTATGCAAGAGACTAATATAGACAGCGCTCGTGCTGTTAATTAAATGCTATGAGAAATTTAATGTCTAACTACTGTTAACTAGTATTGGAAAAATGTCAGGAGTCACTAATTACATAGTGGTGGCAGTACATACCTGTACTGTCACTGTGACTTCCAGACCTTCTTCTACCTGAAGATGATTGTCTCTTGTTGCTTGTTTTCCACCCAACCTTGAGACTAGTCCATACAGACTAGTCTCCCCCCAAGCTCTCTGCTAGGCCTCTGCCTCAACAATACTTTCTGCACTTTCTATGCTGGTGCTATCTGGTCTTCACCAGACTTAGCACTTCATTTCTTTTATGTTATCTTTTCTTTTCTTTCTTTTCCCCTGCCTGTTCCTCAAACAACCCCCAGGGTCTTTTCCCTCCATCTACATATGGGGAAAAATGGGGAAACAGTTAGGGTTTCCTCCCTCATAACTGTTTCTTGATAGATGTATACACATGTATATCCAGTTAAAAGAAAATCAGTTTAGCTGTCCAGAAAAAAATGAAAAAACTTTTTAATCCAAGTTATTATAGACAATTTACTCACTTCAGATTTCAATTTGGAGAGATAATATTTTCACTATATATATATTTATATATAAAAGGTAATAGTCTTTGTTTCACCTTTTCCTCAAAATGGTAAAACAATTAATTTATTCACTTAGTTATCCAGGTCATTACACATTTAACAATACATTATTTTATCTATCTTTATTATTTTTTAGTGTAATTAAACTATATTTAAGCTAAAAAGCTAGTACTTACTATAACCTCTATTTTTAATCCATCCATATATTATATATATTAAATTCGAATTTCTCGAATTAAAATATTATATAAATGCGAGTTCACGTGAACTGATGATGGCACACAGCGTGGTCTGCGTGGACGGAGGAATTTTAGAAGTCGGGTTTAGCACTTTTAAAACAGATTCGATACCATAGGGCTCCAATGGCGAACTTGATCTAAGAAAGTCGGCGTTTGTTTTTCCATGAAAGTCTGCTAATTAGTTCTCAAGTTTGGTCCTAGTCCACGACTCGGCGGACCAAGAAAAACTGTTTCGGTAAATGCGTGAGCTCACTATCTATGACGTTGGGGATGTTTATTTGTCTGCCGATTCTGATTTTTGGCAGCGTTCACACCCATATTCCGCTTTCCAATCTTAAAATGGAACACTCGCATGGAACATTAAATGCGATCACTTTTTCAACGTGTAACACTCGCATCGAATTATGCGGATGATTGCTATAAGATATTTTAGTTCCCAGAATGGAAATTCCAAAATGTTAAGCTGTTTTTCACAAACCATTGCATATTCTATAAAGACATGACATATTCTATTACCGATCATGTCAACAACTCTCGAGCGTATTCTATAACAAGGTATTCTATAAAGACATTTCTTGTATGAAAATCACAACTTCAATCCCCAACTCTTCGTATTTTATGAAGTTTATCGTTTCAACGTTAAAAGATGTTAAAATATTTTAAAGGGGCTTTTTTAAGTTTATAGGTTCAACTACATATTTGTTTAGGGCCATGGAATCTCTAATGACAAGAAACATATTGGGACATATAGAAACTCTGCAAAGTTATTCATCATATATTCTCATTCAAAGAACACATAAAGTTATGGTACTAGAATCCAAAGCTAGGGTTTAAAGTCTCATAAAGTCTTGAAATCCCTATGAATATAATAAAAAAGAACATTGTCTACACACAAAAAGTGGTATTAGGTGTATATATTGATTTGTTTCTGTGTATACATCCAACAAGAATGTGCGAATGAGAAGAAGCCATTAAGAATATAAAGGAAAGAGTTGGATATAAATATGTGATTAGTTTGTGAACTCACATTAAACTCGGTCACGCATATTTGTGGATAAATTCCATTGTTGTGTTGTTTATTTAAATCCCCATTAAATTGTGGGATTCATAAGGTATAAGAAAAAAGTGTTAGTTGATTCTTATATATATCTAGGTCCTCATATTGATGTTCACATGTTAGGCTACTATCCGTCACTCCATGTTAACTTTACATAAAAATAATAAAAACCGAAAAAAAGGTATATATAAGGTTGCAAGCCATGATGAATGAAGATGTGGAAGTAAGCGAGGAGCTGCTACAAAATCAACTGCTACAAAATTTCATAAACTTGGTTTAACATTATTTGAAATTTTCTTAAATTATTTATGCTTCTTTTTAAATAGTTCATTGTTATGTGTGGCCTTAAAAATAGTTGATTGATTTGAAAGTTGGATAAGGCTAATTATTTATCATAATAATAGATAAATAAAGAAAAACAATTTGGACGACACCAATTACGTGAATTGGAAGTCTAAAATGTGGACATTGGTTGAAGAATACAATGTCTGGTTGATAACAAGTGGTGATGAAGTGAATCTAGAGTAGGTTACAGAACCTACAACTAAACCAATTTAAGAATGGGAGAAGAGAAAGACTAAGCCGACAATTCTATTGAAAATGTCTCTAAAAGACAACATTATACTGCATTTCAAATATTAAAAGACATTGAATGAGACATGCGCAACACATAAGGATTTGTATGAATTGAACAATAAAAATTGTGTCTTTTCTCTAAAGAGTAAAATTTTCTCTATAAAATGGAAGAAAATAAAAGAATTAGTAGTTTTATTTCATGAATTAAGGACTTTAGATATACTCTTCAAGATATAGGTGAAGAACTATCTAGCATTGACCTAGTCACTATAACCTTAAATGGAATGATAGGTGAGTGTCAAATCTTCATCATAGCTCTTACGAAAGGGGAGAAGGCTCCCACATTTTAAGAGTTGGAAGGTATATTTATGCAATAAGAAGAAAGGTGAACGAATCTTAAATCTCAAAGTTTTGATTTGGTGTTGAGGGAAAAAGGGAAACCACCATTCAAGAGGAAACCTTAGGAATGTAATAAAGGAGGAAATTCACCACAAGGAAAAACCATGATTTGGTAAGCCACCATTTGAAAAACCACAACCAAGTATGACATTTCCAAAGCTTGATATTAAATTTCATTACTATGGCAAGTTTGGACACTACTCTAGAGATTGCACGAAAAGAAATACCATTACTCCAGACATAGAAATAAGAGGCACACTGGTAATTTTGTTAATAAAGGAGAAATAATGAATGATGACATAAAAAAATTTATATTATATGTTATAGATGTTTCACTATCTACTAAAATATATGATCAAAATACTTGTTTTGTTTATTTTGGAGCCTCCACTTATATGTCCTATAATAGGCATTGGTTTGAGAACTTTCTGGAAACTAACAATGGTACAAACTTATATCTTGGAGATGACCATCTACATGAAATAAATAATATGGTGAGATATTAGTGACGTTACCTAATGTTCATGTTAAACTAATTCACAACGTGATGCGTGTGCCTATTATTAAGAAGAATTTAATCTCAGTCTATTAAAAATTGGAAACTAGGGCCAAATTTGACCTTGGGACAGCTCATTTTATGGAGATGATGATTGAATTGGATTCCTCTTTTTGACACATCCATGATTGATATAAACATGATCTCATTCAGACAAGGAAAAGTGTTATTTTGAATTTATTCTCGCTTATTGTAGGTTTTAACCCCGTACAGAACGTACCTGTATACGAATTCTAAAAGAACAGAAAATAAACAATGGCGAGAACATAACACATAAAAAAAATATAGACACAGAGTTTTCCCTGGATCCCAAAACCGAGACTACCAGATTGATTTTTCGTTATGTTCCTTTCGATGTTACAATACATATATATACATGTCGAATCATCCATAAACCCCAATCCATCAACCTTGGATTAGAACATAATCCTAGTTCCCTTAATAGGTTCTAAAAAATACCATGGATCGAAAATTATCGTGCCAAAACCATGTGTGAAATCGATGCAAAAAACCATAGGTAGGTCTCCCCACCTAATATAGGCTCCAAAAAAAATAACACAACCCAACACTCGTTTGGAAATTGATCGGATCGAATTCATCATTATATAGGCTCAAGTAGCTCAATGGATGTGTCTCTTCACCCACAAAGAAGTGTATAAATATAAGAGATATCACACCTCATTTGGACATCCATCGCTCACACATTATTCTCTCTCCTCATCAAATTGGTTTGAACAACTATTGGGAAACCTCTTTCACTCTCACATGTGGCAAGAAGATCGAATTTTTCTGGGCTAAATTACAAAATCGAAATTGCATAATTTCATATTGTTTGACCAAAGTTGATCGACGTGATCTCGACCAGTTTTTACTATGGTTTTTGTGGCATAATTTCAATTTCGTTAGGCTACATTCAATGGCACAGAAATCAAGGTCTTGTGGGTTGTTTGACATATGTTGAATGCATGCCTGTTTCACCACAAAGTTGAACGAGTTTGACAAGAACTTTTGTGATTTTTTTGAGTTGACTTTGACCAGTACTGGAGGCTGAGTTTGACTTCCTTTGAATGAGCTTCAAAGGAGGTGTTTGACTATTGTTTTGACCAATGTTGGCTTTCTGGGTAGGACTAAGGTTTGACTGCAGTTGACTATAGAAATTTACAAGATTTTTTTGACTTAGTATTGGCCAAGTAAATTTGACTTTCATACATTTCATTCATAACTATAAAATAAAAACTAATTTATCACAAGCATGCTGGGTTCTTCTAAATTACAAAAGAAAATGTTGGAATAGTTAATATATGAAACTTCATTTATTAATATAAAAGAGATAGACAAGAAATATATCAACATAATCCAAATAATGTGAAATCTTAATTTCAAAATTTTAGAAATTTAGAGTATTTAAATTATAATAAATATAAAATTTTAATGTTAAATTTATTTAAAGGAAGAAATACATAACCGATTTATAAAATAGAACAAAAATTATAATAAATTCATGTTATTTATAGAAAATATATTATTTTTTGATATATAAATATAAGAAAATTAATATTAGTTTTAAAATTTTAAATTAAAATATATTTATTTTTTTATATATAAATATAAGAAAAATTAATATTAGTTTAAATTTTAATTAAAATAACAATTACACGTGTAATGAATACAAGTCAAAGAATTTTAATTTGAATAGTTTGGTAAATAGTTTATTTTTTAAGTTGTGTGGGTTTATGTTTATTGAAATTTGTCATACCTTGTTTGTTTGTTAGTGGAATTTATAAGAAGTTGTTTCTCGAGTAATATAAATCATATAATAAATGGTTAATAAAAAATATATGTTTTACTTTAAATAAAAATGATGTTAGATAGTGAAAAAATGTGTAATAAAAACAAATAAGTTTTAAATTTTATAAATGTGTCTTGTAAGTGACATGACATATGTTGATGGTATTGACAATAAAAGTATATTCCTCATATAGAATATGCAATGTTGTACTTGTAAAAAATAAATAATAAAAAGTTTTCAAATTAAAAATTATAAGTGTTCTATTGGTTATGATAAACAATTAAAATTCTAAAAATATTAGAGTGCAATATTTAATAAAATTAATATCATTGTAAAAAATATATGAATACTTAAATTTAATTTAAAAATAAAATATTAATTTAAAAGAAACAAAAATTAAGGTTTATATAAAAGCTTAATTAGCGATATTCCTATCATGAAATGTTTGTAAACCATGAGACTCAAAGTTCATATTCTCATATGGATTAGACAAAAAAATAACAAAATAACTAAAAATAACTAAACAAAATATTGATAGAAAAATAAAAACCCAAAATTATATATAGAAAGAATAAAATGATTATTTTATAATGTAAATTATTAATAAAAAAAATAAAAAAATGAATTAAGTTATTAGAATCTAAATAATAATGATAATTATGATGATGATTAACCTCCACTAAGGCTAAGACCAGTGCCTGACCTCAAAAAAAGAAAAAGAATCTAATTGTGATTCTTCAAAATCTTGTTTATGTGATAAAAAAGAAGAGAAAGAAGCGCTCCAAGATTGCTATAGTTGGGATGGATTAGAAGTATCGAAGATGTTCGTTGATGTTCGTGAATTGAGAGCAGATGTGAGTAAGAGCTAGGCAATGTAAAAGAGGAAGCGTTTTTCATCTTCCACCTTCTTAGTATCACAAATCTAGAAGATTCTATCATCTTAGGGAGTCTTGGGAGTAGACCATCACCAAGTCTCACTTTGAAGGTCATAGAATTAGTTCTTATCCTCGTGATCTTCATGTTTTTCTTAGTACTTGTTAACACAAAGAGATAATTCTCGTTATCAAGAGTGGGTTTTATCACTTCCTTATAGTATCTTAGCTTCCTTTTACCCTCAATCTCCTTATCATCCCACAACTTGTCGTTAAAATTGGAGGTAACAGTATCTTTGACACTGTCCTTTCCTCCCATGATGGAGGTAATAGTATCTTTGGCATTGTCCTTACCTCCCATGATGATCTCCTCCTTAATTCCCCAATGGTTGAGCTAAGACTGGGCATCCTTATGCCACCCGCGTTTGAGGTGAAGGTGGTGGTTTTGACTAAAGTTGGAAGCAATTTTAGGGAGCCTCTTGGATTCCATGTTGTAAAGCTTCTTCTTATTCATCAGATATCTAAGAATAATCGTACTTTGAATCGAGAACATGCCAACTTCGATCAAGAGGATAGGATAGGGAGTATTTCCCATGATATTTAGGTTGTAGGTTATGAATTTCTTTTGAATCATCTCAATCTTTCTCCACTGGTCTCTGGGTATACTACAACCCCAAACTTTACATTCGTATAAGACAACAAGGTAACAAGTCTCAAAGAGGAACCTTTTTCTACTCCAAATGCAAATATTGGTCCACTTACAATTGTTTTCAAGCTCATAATAAGCTTTCCAACCTTCAATAATCATTTCCTTGATGCTATGTCTCAAAGAGGAACCTTGTTTTACTGCAAATGCAAATATTGGTGGATTTACAATTGTTTTCAAGCTCATAATAATCTTTCCAACCTCTAATAATCCTTTTCTTGATGCTATAATTAAGCATTTTCTCGATGTTATAATTTGAGTTTAGTTGCTGAGAAAAGTCAATACCCAAATATTTGTAAGAAGAAACCTCCTCTAAACAATGGTTATCATAGGAAAAGCTACCATGGGTGGTCTTTTTCGTTTTAATGATCATGAATTTAGTCTTGTGGGTATTAACTCTCATTGATGAAGAGACTTGTTTTATAATATTTCAAAGCTTTAGAATTTTGATTTGAATTCGTTCTCCTTATTAGAGTGAGCGAGTCACTCATGATGACCGGAAAAGAAGGAGAATTTATTTTAAAATTGCGAATTTATTTTCAAATCCTTTCCTAATATAAAAAAATAAAAAAGAATATGCATGGTGGTTGCGTTGTACAGACACGGTAGTTTGTGTGTAACATTGTGCATTTTTCCAATCTTAAAATAGCGTTATTTTTTATTAAATCCGATCACTTTTCAAGATGGAACACTCGCATCGAGTTATGCGGATGAATGTAAATTCCAAAATGTTAAGCTGTTTTTTCACAAACCATTACATATTCTATAAAGACATGACATATTCTATTACCAATCATGTCAAATATATATATAAAATTCAATACATTTGGATTTTTAAATTCAAAGTCGCACTATTTTGTTTAGTCTAACATTCAAGTATATAAAAAGAAAGTAAATATGAATATGGATTAATTTCCTAAACCATTTTTAGATTAAAATAATCAATGAATGTTGTTCCTATTGTTATTTAATGTGTTCCTTATTTTATTTGCAGTATAGAAGGAAACTTTTCCTTTGTTGCCAGAAAATGTTGCTGCTTTTGGTACGGATACTCTTATTTGGAAATTTCTCCCCTTTGAAATTATTGAGTTTCTCTTTTATTGGCTTCCTTTGTCAGTGTTGATCTGGTTTAAGTTGGTTTGTAGACAATGGTGTCTTGTTTTGGAAAACCCTCTTTTTATTGCAACTTGTGATTGATGTCGTGAGAAAATGTTAGGATTTATTTATTTGTCCACTTGTTTTCGTAATGATTGCTTCCTAGCATCGTACCTTAACAATGGTGGTCGGTTGTCGACTATGGCGTTTCCTTCCCTTAATTCTGCATACAGAATTGAATGTACAATGGGATCAATGATTCTCTTCATCACGCTAGTAATTTATTTGCATACAAAAAAAAATTCATTATCAACCCTTTTATGAAGGCGTTTAGAAATGTTGGAGTTATTAATGCTGGGGAGTGAGGATTCTTCTCTAGATTTCAAAAATGTAGTCTACAAAATTATGAATGGGTGTTTTTGAAACATGTTTATGAAATGATGGATTCACATTTTCTCATTTGCAGTAGTGTTGACAATCTTTGGAAGAGGATGGAGCTTCTATATGGTGGTGTAACTCCACCAAAGTAGGCTACCTTCTTTTAGAAAAAGTTTTATTTGGTATATCTAGATATTGATTATGAAGATTGCCCTACTTATGCTTACACTATCTACGGGTTGGAATTGAACACAAATAATTCAGGTTATTCGTTTTTTCCTATTGTTGACATACAATATATACCATTAGGGTTATATAAGAATCAACTTGATTGCATTGTTAATAATGGTGACTTGTCTGTTTGCTCACTCTAAAAGCTAGAGAATTTTGAATTTGGTAGACTGTAGAAAGAGAAAAGTTTGGAATATTTTGAAGATGATTGGGGACACAGATGGCTATTGCTTCAACCTGTCTCTTTGGATGTAAATGTTAAATTTGTAGGTTGCGTATGGAGAAAAAGTCCTTATGCTCAATTGTTCTAGACTGCAGTTAAAGTTGTATTATTTACTAAGTGGAATATGCAAGACAAAAACTTTTGATGGATTTTCCATGCTCGAAGCATCATGGTTTTATTTAGAAACAATTGAATAATTTGATGGTTTCATTGAAAATGGAAATTCTTTTTAGTTGATTCCTAATGCAGACTCTATTGTTGACATACCTACGCTACGTGTGGATGTATTCAATTAGAATATGAGGCATGAAGATGTTCTTTTTTGTGTATTACTGAACACTATAACTATGTTTAATGTTTTTAAATATATTTTTTTACTTTCAGTGTAATTCACATTTTGAATTTATATTAAAGAGATAACCTCATGGCTTTGTCTACAAAAGATGGGCGATTTTGATGATGTCATTGGAAATGGAAATGTATTTTTGGTTATTCATAATGGATATTGTATTCTTAACATACGTGTAGTATATATGGATGTATTGATTTAGTGTTTAAGGATTCAACGTGTTTTTTTTATAATGCAGAAGACCTTTTGTATGTTTTGGATTTTTTTCTTTTAAATCGTTGTAATTCAGATTTTAAATTTATATTGAGAACATACGTATGGAAAATTTCGAATGCTGTTCATATTTAATTGTTTTTTATTTCTTCAACTTATAAGCGGAACATTTTTGTATGTGTTCCAAGTTTTCCGTGGGAAACATAATTTCTCTAATATTTCTTATATGCACTTTTCTTAGTTTTTAGTTATTTCAAGATTATAGAGTATGTATTAGCATGAAACGAACTTGTGAAAGAACTTATAAATTGACTTTAACTTTATTATAGAGATGTTGAGTGAAATAATAAGCAAGAGTGTTGCAAAAATACCTCCCTCTGTTGTTACACAACAATCATTAAGTGGCTACCCATGATAGTGGTATCATCAGAATAAGTAAGTCATTAAAGCATGGAGAAGAGCTATGCATCAATGAAAGAAAAGAGATTTAGTGAATGTTGAAAGAGGACCTGTAAATCATAAGTATGAAAAGAGCGGTGAAAATTTTATTTTTATTGTCCTTTCATTGAATGTTTATCATCTGAAAGAACTTATATTTTTTGAAGGTTTAGTAGCTTTTCTCTTTTTTTTTGGAATATTGTGTTTAAAAAGAGAGTCTTCATATGAAAAACAATATTATTTCATGTGAAAACAATGAAATAAATGCAGTTTTTGGAGTTGATAAGAACTGTAGGAATGAGGAATTTCCTGAAATGGTTGAAAATTTTGTAGACTATGTTGGTGAAGAGGGTCAAGATTTTCTTGGCTGAGACTATATTATTAATGTAGATACCCATCATGAATCTCTATGTAATGTGTTTATTGGAACAATGTAGGGAGTTTAATATTTTTTTCTTTTGCATTTTCTTTTCTTCTCGATCTGAACCTTTTACTGTTATTTTTTTGCTTGTCCTTTTCTTTCATAACAATGTCAAAATCATTATTAACCAAAAAAAAGATTTGGAGGTAGTGAAACCTTTATTTCTCACTGAATACGAGGGTCGAGGACCAACTTGTCAAACTTCATGAAATGATGAAATGTACAATAACAATAATTGTAAGTTAAGAAACTTTCATCCATACATAGAAGAAATTTTTTTTTGTGCTTTTGTTTGCTTTGTTGTTGATTCTCTTGAAAGTTTGGCCTTCTTCCATATATCTTCTCAGATGTTATAGGTTTTTGAATATTGTGTTTACATAGGGACCCTTCATAGAGATGAGAACCTTGGGGGCTCTGGAAATGGTGCAATAGATGTTATAATAGAAGATAGGGAATCTGATTCTAGAGAAGAAGTTGTTGTGTATCATGTTTTTCATGATAGTAATATGCTTGCTAGAATGGTTGATGATTTGGGAAATGTTGGAGCGAATAGTTATCAACGTAGCTCTACAGAGAATATTGTTGAAGCTGAAGAATGTGAGAATAATTTTCCTCTCTACAGGCAACGGTGCTTAATGTGTATTTATTTTCAAAGATTTAGTGGTTTTCAATGTTAGATTTATATTGTTTTATGAATTATTTTGTTTATATTATTTCATAGAATTTAATTCAGTTGAATAGTGGTTGACAAAGAAAATTTCAAGCAACACGAGCAATATCAGTTTGACCACATCCACATGGATGATGCAACAATGAAGAAAATGTAAATTGTTTTTTGTTATATTAATATAATTTTGATTTTTTTTGTAGATATTTCGTTCTTACAAACATTATTTTCTTTGTTCAAACTAGAATTTGGTCAGCTATAATGAATATGGAAAAATTGTTTCCCACTAGTTCAAAGTCAACATCGGGAAATAGTCGTTGTGGTCTGGCAAGGGAAGGACCAACTCACATACAAAGTATAAAACTTGGAGACATGATTGGCGAACTACGAAGGACATGTTCAATGCCATTTTCTCTCTCCTCCGCCAACTATAAGGGCCTGGAAAACCCTGCATCCAATATGTCACATGACTAGTATGATTTATGGTGTTTTTTACATTTTAGTTGTGTTTTGATGGTTCGGGCCCAACAGTTCATGGATGATGTCCTTAGCTAATTTTTTGTGTTTTTGTCAACTGGTGAAATTTTTGGCCAACAAACTCAGTCGGGATGAGACCACCTGTTTTGGGACGGACCCCATGTACTCCTTTTTTTGACATTAATAGAATATTGAATTATAAAAAAATATTGTTTTTATTTTATTTTATTTTCCTTTTTGTGACTAAAAGAATTGACAACTGAGCCAATTTTGTATTTGTGTCATACATGGTTGACTCCTCCCACTACCACTATAACCCTAAGTTCCCACATATGTCGCTTCGGCGGGAACATGTAAATGGGGTGAAGGGAACTAAATGAATTGACAATTGGACTAGTTTCATATTTGCATGATACATGGTTGATTTTTACCACTACCACTATAACTCCTAGGTACCTACATATGCCCGTTCCATAGACACATGTAAATGGGTGGGTGGATTTGAACGTCGAACCTCTCGATACATAACACATAATTTTTAGCACCATCATAAATTGTGTTTCCCCTGTGGGGCTAAGGGTTAAATATTAAAAAAAATGATAATGTAAAAATTAATATAAAAAATACTTACTAAATTTGACAAAATTATTTTGAAAAAACTCATTTACTGTCATTAAATATAAAGAATATATATATATATATATACATACAAGAGTAGAGAGTTAAATAGATCAAAAACAAAGTTTGTTGTTGTTTTACCCGAAAGGAAAATAGACCAATAACATATGTTCAAATTTTGTGTGTTGCTAATACATCGTCTAACTAAAGCATCTGATATAAAAGGTTCGTAAAAGCAAGTTGACTATTCCAGGGCTTGACATACAATGACATATCTAAACAAAAGGAGTTGTTAATTCTATAATGAAAATAACAATGAACCATAGAAGCTAGTGGGATCAATCTCTAGGAATCTTTTTTAGTTGAGCATCCTTGTCATCGTAGGAGAAGAATATGTTGACTAATATTCTAAAGAGAGTGGTCAAATTGTGATCGATACTCTCAATATTTTTCTCCAATTCTACCATTCTGATGGAATTCTTCAATTGACTATCCTCACAAATAATGAGAGCTCAACCCATAAGGATTTTCGTATGCCAATAAACAATGATATATTCTATGTACGGGTAGAAACATGAATGAGTTGAGGTATTGAGGTAAACAAATTGTCCCAGATGGTTGCATCAACATGGCGATAAGGAACGAAACATTGGTCACAACACATGTCTACTACTACGTGTTAAATTTCATAGCAAACTAGTTCGAGAATGAGTTCTTGATAGCAAGCCATAGATTCCTAGGAATGGGCTTAGGCATAAATTTGAGAAACAAGGACAATGTGGCTCAAGCTCATCTGCTTAGAGATAGAGGAATTATCCCACCAACCTCCTCCTAGGGTATAGGTTGGTTTTCTATGAGGCATAATTACACAAGGAGATAGAATAATTCCCATATTGAAATGAAAAGAAATACAGCTGCAACGAGCATCATGGAGGGGAAATCGAGAAGTAGGATAGGAAAGGTGAGGTAGGGTAAGCCAGAGAGAGGTCACTAAGAAACTAACTGGATGAGGTAAAGCGAAGAGGGGAAGGAGATGAGTAGCCCAAATAATGTGTGATTCCAAGGTGGAAGTGGGTGAGAGCGGGTGAAAAAGAGAGAATAGGGTACCAGAGACAGCTAGACCATGAAGCCCAAGAGAGAAATGAGAACATAACCTCATGAAAAAACACTTGAAATTTTCTGAGAAAAAATAGATAGATAAGTAAAAAAATATTCATGAATAGAGAATTTACCTCGAATGGAAAGATGTCCACAATGAGGCCAATTCAAAGAGCTCTAATTGAAATAAGTGAAGAGAAACTAGTCAATATTAGTTTAGCACCAATGATTCTCAACACGATCTATCTTGAGAATTGTGCATGCATTTCATTGCAAATACATTCCAAGACGGAAAATATGAAAATGTCTAGGCCAATGATTTAGAGGCCAAAATAAATAAATGTGTTTCCTATAGGGGGCTTGGGGTTGATACTTGAAACAAAACTTAATTTTGGCTATGGTCAGGATGCGATAAAGAAGAGTGGAGTGAGTCCCCATAGTTAGCATCTCGTGTACTGAATGAGAATGAGAATATATATTCGTTGCTAATTCCATCACAAGTCAAGCATGGTAGAGAGCCACTATACTAATTTATCAATATATATTGTACTTTATAATGGTGTCCACCTCTTGTAGATGATGATTACACTGGTGCGAGTAGTAGGACACAGTTTGTGATTTAACTTGAACACATGTAAGGTTTCAAGTATAACCTTAAATGGAATGATAGATGAGTATCAAATGTTCATGATAGCTTTTACGAAAGGGGAGAAGGCTCCCACATTTTAAGAGTTGGCAGGTATGTTTATGCAATAAGAAGACTCTCAAAGTTTTGATTTGGTGTTGAGGGAAAAATGGAAGCCACCACTCAAGAGGAAACCTTAGGAACATAATAAAGAAGGAAATTCACCACATGGAAAAGCCATGATTTGGTAAGCCACCATTTCCAAAACCACAACCAAGTATGACATTTCCAAAGCTTGATATTAAATTTCATTATTGTGGAAAGTTTGGACACTATCTAGAGATTGCACGAAAAGAAATACCATTAGTCCAGACATAGAAATAAGAGGCACACTCGTAATTTTGTTAATAAAGGAGAAATAATGAATGATGAAATAAAAAACTTTAGATTATGTGTTATACATGTTTCACTATCTACTAAAATGGATGATCAAAATAGTTGGTTTGTTTATTTTAGAGCCTCCACTTATATGTCCTATAATAAGCATTTGTTTGAGAGCATTCAGGAAACTAACAGTGATACAAAAATATATCTTGGAGATGATCATCTACACGAAATAAATAAAATGGTGAGATATCAGTGACATTACCTAATTTTCATGTTAAATTAATTCACAATGTGATGCATGTGCCTATTATTAAGAAGAATTTAATATCAGTCTGTTAAAAATTGGAAACTAGGGCCAAATTCGACCTAGGGACAACTCATTCTATGGAGATGATGATTAAATTGGATTCCTCTTTTTGACACATCCATGATTGATATAAAGATGATCTCATTCGGACAATAAAATGTGTCATTTTGAATTTATTCCTACTCATTGTAGGTTTTAACCCCGTACAGAACTTTCCTGCATATGAGCTCTAAAAAAAACAGAAAATAAATAATGGCAAGAGCATAACACACGAAACAAATATAGACAAAGATTTTTCCCTGGATCCCAAAACAGAGACTACCGGATTGATTTTTCATTATGTTCTTTTCGATGTAACAATATAGATATATACATGCCGAAGCATCCATCAACCCTAATCCATTAATCCTAGATTAGAACATAATTGTAGTTCCCTTAATCACATCTACAAAATACCATGGACTAAAAACCATCGTGCCCAAAACCAGGTGTGAAATCCATGCACAAAACCATAGGTAGGTCCGCCCACCTAATATAGGGTCCAAAAAAAATAACACAATCCGACAAATTCTAACACTCATTTGGATATTGACCAGGTTGACTTCATCATTATATAGGCTCAAGAAGCTCAATGGATGCGTCTCTTCACCCACAAGGAAGTGTATAAATATAAGAGATCTCACACCTCATTTCGACACCCATCACTCAAACATTATTCTCTCTCCTCATCAGATTGGTTTGTACAACTATTGGGAAACCTCTCTCTCTCTCACTTGTGGCAAGAAGGTCGATGTTTTCTGGGCTAAATTGTAGAATTGAAATTGCATAGTGTCATATTGTTTGACTAGAGTTGACCCATGTGATCTCGACCATTTTTTACACTGGTTTTTGGGGAGGAATTTCAATTTTCTTAGGCTACATTGAATGGCATAGAAATCAAGGTTTTATGGGTTGTTTTACCTATGTTGAACCCATGCCTGTTTCACAACAAAGTTGAACGAGTTTGACCAGAACTTTTGTGATTTTTTTGAGTTGACTTTCACCAGTGCTAGAGGCTAAGTTTGACTTCCATTGAACGAGCTTCAAAGGAGGTGTTTGACTATTGTTTTGACCAGTGTTGGCTTTCTGGTTAGGGCTAAGGTTTGACTGCAGTTGACTATAGAAATTTACAAGGTATTTTTGACTTAGTATTGGCCAAGTAAATTTGACTTTTATACTCTCTCTCTATTGAACTTTTGATTTAATAATAAGAAGAATTGATCAAAGGGTTTTCCCCACATTGGGGTTTTTCCTTTAGATCCGCCAAATCTAGTGTTCTCGTGTCTTGTCTTGTCTTCTACATTTTTTTTTATGTTCTATCTACATTTACTATAAATGCGATTAACGGTTAATGTGATTGCTACTGGAAATAATTGGAAATTTCTATTGGGCTGCTAAAGGAACATTGAAGTAAATTGTATTAAGTATAGAGCATACCGTTGTTAACTAAAATTAACACATTCTATACTATAACATATCAGAGTTTGAAAGTGGAATTTGTAAATACGCATTATGTGGTGAAAGACATGCAGAATCTATTCAAGGTCATTGCAATGGGAATTTGAATTGGAGGTTTATTAAGCTCAATGGCCACATTAATTATCATGATCTATTGGTACATCAAAAACATGGAATGGTAGAAGTTCTTTTAATACTTAAGAATGAATATTCTACATGTGAAGGGTGCTTATTAGGGAAGACGAATAGGGAAGAGTTCCCTACTCATATAGATAAAAGGAATAGAGATGTTCTAGAAATTGGGCATACATATGTATGTGGTCCTATGCACACCAGATTATTAGGTTTTTATTGATGATTTTACTAAATATACATCACGAGAAATAAGTGTGATGTATTTGAATATTTTAAGTAGTTCAACAATCTGGTTGAAAATAAAAGAAAAAAACACATCAAGATCTTCTAATCACATCAAGGGTGATAATATATTTCAAATGAATTCATAAAGTACTAGAAATCCCACGAAATTGTACAATAATACACATTACCATATACTCCATAACATAATGAACTAGATAAAAGGAAGAATAGAAGCCTAGTACAATATGCATGGAGCATGTGAGAAGGTAAGAATCTTACTAATTATTTCTAGGTTGATGATTTTTCACTGTTGTTTACATAAAAATTAGAAGTCGAACTAAAATCTTAGATCATAAGACTCCTTTTCAAGAACTTTATGGTTATAAACTAGTACCAATTCATTTTAGAATCTTCAAAAGAAAAAAAATTTCTCATGTTCTGGAAAAAGATAGGAGGAATCTTGATGCAAAATCTATCAAGTGTATTTTCATAGGTTAATGTATTGATCATAAACCATATAAGTTGTTTGATCCTTCCACACATAAAATTTTTTCAAGAAGATATGTATTATTTCATGTGCTTTCAAGAGTGAAGGCCATAAGAATGACACGTATGATGGATGACATATTACTTATCAATATGATTATGTGAAAGAGGAAGAATCCAACGACATGAACACCTCTAGCAACCACAATGCAATCAAGAGGAAGAGATGATTCACATGAAGCAAGAGAAGAGATGCAATAGACGAAGTACCAAGAAGATCATCTCATCAAAGTCAACCACGAGTAAAATTTAAACATTACGCCTTGATGACTAAAGTTATAAATGTCATAGAACATTTGAATTTTGAAGAAGCTAATGCGCATAAAGAGTGGAGAGATGAAATGAAGGAAGAATATGAGTCTATAATGAATAAATATACTTGAGATTTAATGGAATTTCATGAAAATATGGTAGCCATAGGATCCAAATGGTTATTCAAACTTAAATTTAAAGTTGATGGCAATATATATAAACATAAAGCTAGGTTAGTTGCAAAAGGATACTAACAAAAAGAGGGAATTGATTATGTAGAATCGTTTGCATCTGTAGCTAATTTAAATACAACTAGATTGATGAATGATTTAGCTACAAAACATAATTGGAAACTACATCAGCTAGATGTATGTCTTCTTGAATGGGGAACTAAAATAAGAGGTATACCTTGTTCATCCAAAAGGTCTTGTTAAAAAGGGTCAAAAGGACCTTGTGTGCAAGTTAAAGAAAGCTTTATATGGAATGAAATAGGCACCAAGATCATAGCATGTGAGGATTGATTCCTTCTTTCTTCATAAAGGTTTTATGAAAAGAAAAAGTATACATATCAAAAAGGGAATTTTATTATGATTTCTATGTATGTTGATGATCTTATTATAACAAGCAATGTTTCTAAGTTAATTGATGAAGTTAAAGGACAATTCTCATAAGGGTTTGAAATGAAAGACACTGGCGCATAACATTATTTATTAGGTCTTGAGGTATGGAGAAAAGGTGCATAAACATTGGTTACACATAGTAAATATCCCAAGGAGTTACAAAAGATTCAAAAATGACTAATGTATGGTAGTATCAATACCATTACAAAAGAATGTCAAACTCTACAATAATGATGGGTCAAGAGAGGTGGAAAAGACAATTCTCCATTAAGGGGGAGCATTAGAGTAATGGAGAAATCTAGTAGATTGTCCTATATCTAAAACTTGTTATGTGTCATTAGCATTGTTTTCTTAATTAATCTTTGATGAGTTGGAGAATATGATATTTTAGGAATTTGTTCAACAATAACGTAATCCTATATATGTAGGAGATTGTTGGCCTAATGAATGAAAGTGAGTTTTGAGTGGTGTAGTCTCCCCAGTATGAAATTAGAGTGTGTTGGCCTAATGAATGCAAGTGAGTGTTGAGTGGTGTAGTAATTAGAGTGTGTTGGCCTAATGAATGCAAGTGAGTGTTGAGTGGTGTAGTAATTAGAGTGTGTTGGCCTAATGAATGCAAGTGAGTGTTGAATGGGGTAGTCTCCTGAGTATTCAATTGTCTCACCAGTGGCCAACAACCGTTCTCATATTTTGTTTTCCATTTCTGAGTGCCCCTATCCTAGAACATAGCGTGCTTCAAGAGTATAGCAAATCCTTCTCATATTTTCTTTTTTTCCATTTTTTACTGTCCCTATTTGAGAACATAGTGTGCTTCGAGAGTATAGCAAGGCCCTTTTCAAATCTCTTTGCTCCTTGAGCAACAAATGTAGTCAATGCTCAACTCGTGGAAAAACAACTTATTCTGATGCTCACAGAAAATGTATCTACTATTGATTTTAGATTTCTGGGCCTACTCATGAGGTAGTGGGGAGCAAGGCCCTTTTCAAATCTCTTCGCTCCTTGAGCAACAAATGTAGTAAATCCTCAAATGGTGGAAAAACAACTTATTTTAATACTCACAACAAACGTATTTACTATTAATTTTCAGTTTCTATGGGCCTACTAATGAGACAGTGGGGAGCTGGTATTTTAAATTTCTATAGGCCTTTAAATTTCTATGGGCCTATTAATGAGGCAGTGGGTAGCTGCTATGGTACCGTGTAAAAATACAAGAAAATAAACATTATTACACAATTTTTTTCTGGAGAACTTTCTATTAAACAATATAATAATACAAATATAAATACATTATAAGATAAACATACTATTTTAAACACACCATCACTTATTTCAGAAAGAAAATATATTATCATCCAATAATTTATCAAATAATTAGTTGAAAAAAATCTGGCATTTCGCTAAGTCTAAACAACCTTTTACAATCTAACCCTATCTAACAATAACAAATAATCCTAAGAATCAAATATATAATCACATGAAATATAATTACATAAAATATAATTAGGGTGAAGAAAATTACAACCGAGGGAAAAAATTTGAATAACGCTACCCGCGAAAATAAAATTACATTTTATTACAGTATCCACAATATTTCAACCTCAATAAAATCACGGCATTCGATTTAATTTTAACAGGTGAGAGACGAAGCATCCACACAACAAGATCACATCTAGGTACACCGTTGTTGAAAGAATTCGAAAGAAGTAGCGCATAACAGATATAAAGATGCAGATAACTTCTGAAGAAGAAACGCAATCTACGGCCCATGACTGTATCAGGTCGGACCACATCTCTTGTATTAGTCAAAGAGAATGACTCGTCCCAGTCTCTCCGTAAGAATCGGAAATGGAATGAGAATGTCCGGAAATTACGTCCATCAATCCACATACACAAGTCAATATTTCTTATTACGATAGAATTTTGTTCAGCAGCCACGCATAATGCGGGGGAAGTACTACGACTCTGTGATATCATCATTTTAACATTTGTCGTAGCTTAATTTCATAATTCGATTCGATATTGGAAAGGCCAAAACGTGAGCTCTCTCGGCGGTCATATTATTCGGTTGGCGTGGAATATTGATTAAATCAAATATGAAGGCTCCGAAAACTGAATAACCATCAAACTATTCGTGGTCCTCTGGAATTTGAATATGTTACAGCAGCACGGGTTTCCTCAATGCCCACAGACAGTTAAAGTCAATTTTTATGGCCACAGTGCGTTTTGAAAAAATAAAATGGACCAACCCGAGTGTATCAAGGTGAAGAAAAAGCAAACCAAAAAGAAGTTTTTGGCACTATAAAATCCCCGCTCTTCTACCTTCCATGCAACAAGTTTCGAGCACCTATCGGCAACAACGACGGTTGGACCTCCGAACTATCGCGATGGATTTCAAATTGGTGGTAATTCCTTGCAAACAATGTTTGTGATATTTCTAATTTTCTGTGCAAGAAAAAATTAGGAGTCGTTTTGAACAAATAAATTATGTGCAGACTACATTCGCTTCATTTGTTGCTATTATGGCTGTGTTAATGGTGGATTCAAGTTGTGCTACTCATACAAAGGTGCTGAGCAAAAGTGATTCCAGCGCTTCACCGATATTCAATGTCATGGACTACGGTGCACATGCCGGCGGTTTAAAAGATGATCGGACGGTGAATATTTTTTAATCAATTATATAGATTCAATATTCACCTTTTTAAATTGATATCTTCCCTTTCACAGAACTCTTAGATTTTAATAGTATTCATGCACTAGGAATAAATATTTTTTTTGCTCTCTGGTAACTGCCAAAGATATGTGCCTATTCCTTTTAGAGAACTAGTTAAATCCTTTCTTTCGCAAACCAGAAAATTTGATTAGATTATTATTGTTGTTATAATACCTACTTATTGTTTCTCATTTGTGATT
>APFE031025106.1:1174-16769 GCA_000404065.3 Pinus taeda | reverse complement strand
TGGACACCGAGAAGGCCCTCAAACAGAGCTGTCAATGCGCGCGACCAGTCAAAGTGAGGGGCGCGACCACTCAGGGAAATTTCACTGTTTTGACTAGTTCGGCCAGCAAAACACTGCTTTTACTTTGGTTGACTTTTGAGGCATGTAAATGATGGATTTTTGTGTAATTTTCATGGCACTTAGATACTTTTACTCTCCTTGAACACTTCTAGAAGTTTCCTTGATGTAAATGGTAAATATTTAATGCATGGATAGGTTTCCTAAGTTTTAGAGGCAAGTTGTTTTGACTGCCTATTATCTAGCGATTAGTTTAGAATTAGTTGAAACAGCTCCTAGGAAGATGAGCTCGACCCCTAGAGGTGGGGAAAGGAGTTAGATCTTCTATATTATGCCTTCTCTTACTCATTTTCATGGTTGGACTCTTGAGGGAGAAGCTCTATTGTATATTTTACTTGTATCTCTGCAATTTGAGGAAAAGGAAGGCCAGGGTTTTGCAGACATCATTGGGATTCTTGTGGACTCTTGTGTTGATGGTGTGTTCTCTTATTGTAATTGTAAGTGTGTTTATGTGTTCCATATCTTTCTTTACTGCATCTTATTAAACAAATGAAGTGATAAAGTTTGAATTCATGGATGTCATGCTCAGCTTTCAAATTTGTTTAATGTTTATGTTTTCCACTGTCTAAAGAGGATTCAAAGCCATTGTTTGCCCTCTTTAGCTTCTCCTCTTTCTTCCTTGATCATCCATCTCAGCTAAAAGCATCAGCACAAGCTCCTACCTTGCCCCAAAGACCCACCTGCAAAAAACTGAGCTCAATCCCCGCACCCTGAATTGCACTCCCTCCAATTGCCACCAAAAACCTCAAAAAACTTTAAATCAATCCTCCTTATTAGTTTACTAGCCTAATATCTGTGTTACCTTGATTGGTCATCTCTTCCCATTGAAAATTTAACGAGATTGACCGGAGAGAGCCTTCTCATACCCCGTAGGGCTAGCTACGAGGTGAAATGGTTTGATGTTGCCTTGAAGGTTTGCCTTTCTCAGCCTGAGGTGAAATCTCAAGCGCTAACACACTTTTAGGGTTGTTTTCTGGTGCGCGTTAGTGGATAAATTGACTATTAAGAGTCCGCAAATACCAATCGTAGACCTTCGCGAATGTCTAAAGGTTGCTTAAACAGAGTTGCAGTACTGAGCCCTAGGGGCTTATAGATCTGCGCGAAGGCAGATCTAGGGCACTAAAAGACATCACACTTATCTCTGGATGCAAAAACTTGGTTCTAGCATCCCCCCATACTGCTTTGGATGAGACTGCAGTTTGCACTACGCGGGCTGTTGCCGAAAGGGCCAGTAGTGTAGGGATTTGTTGGTTGGTGCAACTAACTCTGAACCTGGGTCAGGACCCCATAATCCAACAAATGGTTTCGTTGCTGGGACTAGGATTTGCTTGAAAGAGACGTGTGATGTTGCGTCACTGGAATTTTACCAAGAAAGAAATTGAAAAGTGGTTGGATCGAGAGATTCACGAGTGTGCGGCACAAGAAAACAAGAATCCACGCCTATCGAAGGAACAGTGGTTGAACAGGTACCTGTACATGGAGATACAAGAGATGTTCTTCTACACTTTTCCCATCGAATTGTGCGAGTGGTTAGCCAAATTGACAGCCAACCAAGGAAAGTAGAAGCTTGATAATCCTATAGTGTGGACTCTTGAATTAGTGTGATGATTAGAAGCCTCTAAAAACCAGATCGTGTGGGTTGTTGATCACTGACTCATTTTAATTATAAGAGGATTTGTTACATAGTTCGCAGTTGATACCTCGATCAACTACAATGAAGCGAAGCAAAGGTTTTTCAAGGGACTGCGAGGTAAGTATCTAAGATCTTTGAATACTTGGATTAAAATGTTGTTGTGTGAAAAATGGGTTATGCCATTCATTGCCTTGATGTTCAGAGCTACGTGAAATGGAAGACTCTTTAGAAATCATGAAGGATGAAGACCGAAGTATAGTCCATTAATTGGACCTCCTTTGAGTGACAACGAAGGGGCGGAAAGAACTCCACCGCGAAGCGTTGTTCAGCTGATAACACAGGGTTCTCTGCTAACACATTAGCCATCCATTCCACCTCCACCTCCACCCCCACCGCATACACCTTCGCTCACACCTCCACCACCACCGTCCAACATGACGAACACCATGAAGCTGCAGATTTTCAAAGGCATAGGGAATGAAGACACAGAGCAGTTCTGGTTTGTTGCGAATGTTGTGTGGATAGCGCAACTGATTACTGATGACAATATAAAGAAGGCACAATTGTTACCACTTTGCAGGATTGCGCACTAACTTGGTACATTAAGTATTGTTCTGATAATCCTCTAGCACTGCTAGTAGATACTAAGGTTGCTTTAAACAAAGAGTTTAGTAAGCCTAATTCTAACTTGCAGTTAGTAGTTGGATTTAAGGAAATCATGATGAGGGTTGATGATACGCCTTTGGAATTAGATCAAAGGTTGAAATGTGTAATTCGAGAAGCTAACATGCAACTCAAAGATGGTCAACATTGTGAATGGTTTATAGCTTCGCTTTTGCCCCACTTGAGGATTTCTCTATCGCAATAGAAGATAGTAACTTAGGCAGAAGCCTTGGAAATCGCAATGAGGTTGCATGCAACTCCCATTCAAGATGCAACCTTTGGGGTACAACATATTCACTCCCAGTTACAGAGCTTCTTCTTAGAATTGCAAAGCTTGAATAAGGACAAGGAAACTAAACCAGAGGTGCGCGTGGAAGTTTGGTGTCTGAAGTGTAAGATCCAGGGGCACGATAAAGACCATTGTCCCATATTCGCGAATTATATTACAGGAGGGGGACCAATACCCCTGAAGCTAGAAGTCCCAACAGGGTCGAGCATGGGGGTTGCGCTATTTGTCAGGTTGCTGGAAAACACGCAATGGATAATTATCACTTGCTTCAAAAGTTTGTTCAGACACTCCAGCAGTTGTTCTGTGACTTCTGTAAAACTGTGGGCCATGATGAGCGCCACTGTTGTAGCTATGAGTTGATGATGGAAAGAACACCTACATACTAGATGCAAGTAGAAACTCGGCCTCTAGAGCAGAGCGTTGGAGGAGCGCGTAGAGGTTATAAGGGACAAGGACGAGGCCAAGGAGGAAGAGGGCCTAGAAGAGGTCGGCGATAGGTTATTTGTTACAACTGCTGAACACTAGGGCACTATGCATGGGAGTGTCAGAATCAAACATGCTCGTCATGTCAATATTGCAGCTAGTTTTACCTTACTATAGAAGAATGCCTAGTGATGATAACAAAGATGAAGGAAAAGAAAGTGCAATCTCAACAACCTACACAGATCTTACAAATGATGAGAACTAAGCCTTGCGAAGAGGATCAAAGCATGAATATAGTGTTGAGGAGCGTAATAACTACTAGCAATGATAAGGGAAAAAAATATGAAGAGGACGAATGGGTCTGCAAGGCCCCATAAAAGGAAGTTGGTTTTGATCTGGAGCACGTGAAGGAAACATTTATGGAGGCCAAGAAAATCTTCGATGAGGCATCCACCTCAGGAAGTCAGGACAAGATGCAAGACACTAGCGCGCCTGCAGAGGTTGATCCCTCTATGCTTACCACGTTCTTGGAGACCTGCATGAACCTATTGCGCAATAGCAAATATGTGAAAGGCCTACAGGAGTTAATAAACAAATGTGCCAGCAAAGAGAACACCCTTGATGGACACTGCATTGTTAGAAAAATCGGCAAACATAAGGCAAGCATAGGGTGCGAGATGAGGCTCACCGCGTAGATACGAGATTATGAGATGGAATAGGTCATCTTGGATTTGGGGTCCGATGTGAACATTTTTCCAAAACAAACACGGGAAAGAATGGGGAGACCTGCATTGTAGTGGTCTCCGATTCAGCTCAGAATGGCGAACCAGTAGAAGATCATCCCTATGGGATGACTATGTGGAGTAACTATTGATAACGAAGGTGTAAACATGATGGCTAACTTTGAAGTGATAGAGATTGTTGATGACAGTAATCCATACCCTGCGCTCCTGGGAATTGACTGGGCCATTGACATGAATGGGGTCATCAACTTCATGAAGAGGATAATGTCATTTGAAAGGAAATCACTTCAAGTTGTAGTGTTGTTGGACCCTGTAGAAGGGGCGCACTACACTGAACCAGTTCGTGATTATGAGGAGAGTGATGATGAACTGGATCAAATCTACAAAATAAAAATGCGAGATCAAGATGGGGTCAATCCGATGACATATGGAGGATCTCATGGGATAGGGAGAGTTCCTACACGTCTGATTCAGATGAAGAGTTGGAACATTAGCAGAATCGGCTACATGAAGTATCCGCGTTGCGATGCAGTGTTTCGTCAGAGGTAAGAAACTTACCTAATTATAATGGGTTAACTGACATGGATAAGTTTTTGGATGCATTTGAGCGTGAAGTCCTTGAATATCACCACTTCCAAGCATTAGATTTGGCACGCACTACACCCACATGATGGTGGGGTACACACAAGATAGCTTTGATGGATGGTGGGATTACAGAAGAATGATGAGGTTACGGTTTGGGCAGCCTAACGCTAGATTAGCTGAGAAATATAGTGGGAAGGATGATCCGCACGATCACCTAGCGAAATGGACTAAAGCTTATGGAATGGAGCCGCAGCCGAAGTGGGTACACCTATTTTTCCATACTTTGGATACAATTCCCATGAACTGGTATCTAGAAATGGAGCTTCGCCATAGCACCGCAGAGTGGGATATATTGAGGGAAGGGTTCTTATTGACCTTTAGTTTTGAAGATGGCTTCGTGAGCATCGATGAAGCCCTACAGGTGATTAAGGAGGGCATTTCAAGATGTACACAGATCATTCTGATTTGAAGTACCTGGTAAATAAGCCTATGTCGGGGGGGAAGATTTGCAGCTGGTTGTTACTACTCCAGGAGTATGACTTTGAAGTAATTGTGAAGCCAGGGAGGTTGAATGCAGGACTTGACCATTTGTCACGGATTGAGACAGGGGAGGAGACCAATAATTTGGAGGAAGATTTGCCAGATGCACAGATCTTCATGGTGCACATGGCAGATAATTACTTTGCAGATATCATTCATTTCTTGACTACGGGGATGGCACCAAAAGGGTATACATTTCAGCAAAAGAAGGAACTCAGAGTGCGCACAACAAATTTCTCAGTTATTGCGGGACATCTATATAAGATGGGTGCAAATGAAATATTACAAAGATATGTGCCAGATTTTGAGAGAGATAGCATTCTCGCTGAAGCTCATGGAGGTGCTATGGGAGGACATTATGTAGGAAAGGTGATTGCGCAAAAGATTTTGTGGGCAGGGCTATGGCGGTCAACGCTGCACAAAGATGCCAAGGTGTATTATAGGCCATGCAATGCATGTCAAAGAACTGGCAGACCATCGCGAAGGGATGAGATACCACTAAATCATCAAGTATACTTGCAGCCATTTGAAAAATGGGCGATTGATTTTGTTGGGGAAATTCAACCCTTGGGGAAGAAAACTGGGACATGCTATATCATCACCATGATAGAATAGTTAACGAGATGGGTAGAGGCACAACCGATTAAGGATTGTACAGGGGCTATGAAAGCAAAGTTTTTGTTTGAGTATGTCTTAACCAAATTTCGTTGCCCGAAAGTGTTGATGAGCGACAGAGGTATGCACTTCCTAAATGAAACAATCAACGTGTTGACAAAAGAATTCTAGGTCTACCATCAGAAGAGTATGTCGTATCACCCACATGCCAATGGAACTATTGAAGCCTTCAACAAGATTTTGGAGAATGCATTGATGAAAGTCTACAATGCGCAACGAAATGACTGGGATGTGCATGTACCTGTAGTGCTATGGGCGTATAGGACTACTTGTAAGAAGTTGACATGACAAATGTCGTTCAGATTGTTCTATGGTGTAGAAGTTTGTAATTCCAATGGAGTATATTGTGCCTAGTTTGTGCATAACAACTCTCACAGGTATGGTAGATCGTGAAGCATTGGAGGAGCGGCTCGCGCAGCTAATGGAGCTTGAAGAGGACCAATTCTTGGCAAGATTCCATCAGTAAGTACAGAAAGAACGTGAAAAATCATGGCACGATTGCCACATCAAACTTCACACCTTCAAGGTAAACGATCTTGTCTTGTTATATGATAGTGAATTCACTAAGTTTCTGGGGAAATTTTAGATGCATTAGCTAGGGCCATATATTATCAAAGAGATTATAGATGAGGCACAGTTCAGATCACGAAGCTAAATGGAGAACCTTTTCCGGGAAGAGTGAATGGGAGCAGATTGAAGTTGTATACGAGGGATCCTACGCAATGACTATATGGTGGCAGGACAGTCTTAGTGCTCCAAGTAGTTGCAAGGGAGCACAGGACTATAAACTACACTACTAGGGTTAGGGGACTATGCAACAGGAGGGTTGCACGGAAAATGGCGAAGTTGCAACCTAGGAAGCTGCGCTATGGAGGGAGGTGCTGTGTAGCATAGCAGAAAAGTGACCGTTGGAGTCATTGTTCATGACTAGACAACCAAAAGATGGTTAAGAGGAGCGGGTTGGCGGCATTTAAGGCAAAAATCTTTGAAGATCTACTGCCAAAACAACATTAATTGTCAAAATTTGGGGGGAACGGTCAAATTTGAATTCAAAACCCCCTATAAATTTTGCATGCCGACCCAAGAGAGAATACTTTGCATCCTTAGAGTTGTTGTTGAACTTTGTTGTCTGCCGCTCATGAGTCGAGCATTTTGGGAGGAATTCTTCACACACACAGGTGTTTCTCGTGAAGCCCGAGAGTTATTTATGGAGAGGATGACTGCCACCAACCCCACCGAAGCCTTGAGTTCAAAAGCTACTATATCTAACGCTCCAGGTCTAGAAGTATATAGTGTTGAAGCTATGCTTGTGGTGCCCACGGCGCCGAGGTCACCAAGGCCAAAACAGTCCACAACAAAAGACAAAAAACCTGCTGAGACAAAGAAGCAACTTGCAGCCAAGGAAAAGCAAAAAAAGTCGGTGCAGATACGTGCTTCCCAAAGGAAGCATACCACGACACCAACTCAGAAGAAAGATAAGCAACCAGCGAAGGATAAGTATAAGGTTGTAGACCTGGAGGCGAAAGAAGGCCAGGGAATGGGAGATATTGACATTGAAGGCGCATAACCTATAATGAATCCCCCTGGGTATATCCCTCCGAGAAAGGGAAAGGCGAAGATCACTAAGGACCCAAACTCAGAGAAATTTGCCATCTCCATGCCCCTGCTACTTGAGTAGGTTCCTTTTGAAGGTCTGTGGCTCCTGCGAGTCCCACTATTGAAGATGGAGGATTGGGACCTTGTAGATCACACTAAGTTCTCACACTTAGCGACGAATAAATACATGAAAAGAGTTTATTATGAGGAAACAGGTGTTACAGTGCTGGAAATGAAGGAATGGGTCCACAACGTTGAGCAATCAGGATTTCTCAACTTGCTATGGGTGCCACATTACCACCGCACCCCCATTAACACAATTTGTATACGTCAGCTACTTACAATTGTGCACAATGGGTGCATATGGCTAGGAGGGCCTATATCCATCACACATATGCTCATTCACAAGATTACGCACCTACCACATGAAGGTCTGAACACGGCCAAGGCGTTTGGCGGAAAGATGGGGGAGAAGTAGCTTGCAGAAAGAATGAAGAAATATTATGAGCTTGCAAAGAAGTCACGTGTGTACTCAATTTTATCCATCTCAGACCCTGTAGTTCAATTGGCCATGTAGATATTAGCAGTAAAGGTGATGAGAAAGTGTCGCGCGGATGAAGTTCTGGCAGTAGTAGTGTCCCTGACTGCTCAGTGCGTGAAAGGTGTACTCTTCAACTGGTCTAATACCTGTGCCAGTGATTCCTCGTGAATTGTCGCGAGGCCCATGATGAAACTAAGTCATTTCATTACACTTGGTTATTGTTGTCTATTGTGTTGGTTGCATGGGAACTACTAGAGGATAGCTAGTTTCCCCCACTTGAAGAAGGCTTGCCGAAGGCAGCGCAGTTCGCCTCCTTATGGGCTACCAAGGACCCCGCATGGATCACAGAGACAAAAGTCTTTTGGGTCCTGATGGAAGTGAGTCTCTGCATGGCTGCTAACCATTGTCCAAGGTTGTCCCAAACCTTGTACACACCACTGTCAGCTTACACAACATTTAAGGCTGACTTTCATAGGGTGTATATCCAGGCGCGGAAGGATCCAACGCAGAAGTGGCATGACTTTCCATATTTGGTAACAGAGATTGATGTGTAGGAGGTAGTCGCCCAATGGCTAGCAGAGTGGCATGCCCCTTCAGATCTAGTTGCAGGGCTAAGCATGGGTGTAGAGAGTGATGCCATGAAGAAAAGGAAGGAGGCAGCTAAGCAGGTTGCGAAAAAAAAGAAGGATACTACAGAGAAGGCCCGTGTCAAGAAGGAACGCGCTGCTAAGGAGAAGGCAGAACATGACCAATGCGAGTCTCAGAAAGGTGACAAGTCATTATCGCCAGAAACAGAAACAAAAGAAATTAGAGGATAAGGCGGCATAGGTGAGGAAGGGTAGCGCACCCTGTGCATTCTGAAAAGGCTCGAACTGGCGCAGCAAGGTGGATCACAGAAGAAGAAGAAAGCTTAGAAAACACATGTTGATCCCATGATTCTCATAGAAAGAGATCTGGATGAGATCGGTGATAAAGTCAGGGAAGCTGCAACAGAAGTATTGTAGCAGTTGGAACAACAGTACATGCAGACATTAGGGGGAGTTTAGAAGGATCTTCGAGAGTTGCAGCTTCAAGCAACCAAGATCCAAGAAGATGTTGGGAAGGTGAGCGATGCACAAGGAATTTTGGCACAGGGAAAAAGTATAGCCGCGGAGATGGTTCTGTGGCCGCAAGATGTGCAAGTCTTCCCCTTGCCTGCAGGTTCAGCCCGCGCCGACATCGAGGAATAGTGCGCCCTCCTTTACAAAGTCCCAAAAATGGGCATGAACCTTTCCGCGATATCATTGGAGTCATTGCATGCGTTACTACAGGGAGTGGTGGAAGAGCTTTGCATCAGGGAATAATGAGCACTCAGTGCTGTCAGTGAAATCAAAGTCAATAATCAATAGTTGTTTGCTGAAAAGACGCAGGTTCTGCAGGAGAAGGGTATGCTCCATGTGCATAGTTCACGACTGGAGTCAACATTTGTGGAGGCATATATACTAGAGGACGCACAACTAGAAGCAAAATATTAGAAAACTATCTGATGGTGTGCGCAAAGCGAAAGTTGAGGTTAACCAAGTTCAATTTGAACTCAACATAAAGATCGTCGAGTTGCAATTAAAGTTGTAGCCCTGGACTCTGCCGGAGGTCTGGGAACAATGCTGAGCTGTGATCAAGGAAGGAATGACCACTTTGGATTCCACAGTTGCAGACTACACATAATTATTTGAGCAAGCCATGGAGTTGGTAACAAATCTACAGGAGGATCCAAACTTGCAGACACTTAGTATAGAAATCAGGGAGCTGTAGCGACAATATGACGAAGTTAGGGCAAGGACATGCTCCATCGCACCAGCATAGCGCCTTGCCAAATTACAGGAGGGGAAGAAGATCCCTGCGGAGGTAGAGGCATCATAGAAGAAGGAGGTCTCACTTAAGGCCAGGCTGCAGCCTTGGTTAGAAGAGGCTTATCAAGTCATGACCACTATTTAGGATAAGCTCAAGGGCTTGCAGTAGACACAACAGACAATGAGGTTGGTCGTAGAAGGATCAACTACAAAAAAGTTAGGTGAGGAGGTCAAGCAGGCAGCTATGCAGAGCGTTGCCAAGGTTGTAGTAATTCAGGTAGAGCTAGGGGATCTTCACAACAAGATTGCAGCACCAGCCGAGTGACTCGAGGGAAAGTCATGATATTTGTGTTGGGGGCCTATTAGGATGGGGTCCCTGTGTCAGTTTTGGGGTTAAGATAACCCAAGTTTTGATGTAATAAATGTAAAGTCTCTATGATGTGTGGATGCGGAGCATGTAGATGATTAGGAGTCAAAGGGGTTTTAGCCCCTTATTTTTGTAAAGTTTGAGTTGGTTTCGAGACCCACCCATGGTCTGCAGACCATGGAATTGTATGAAGAAGGCTATAAGTAGGTGTGTCTTAGAGAGTCTAAGTCATAATATCTATGTATATGTCTTGAGTGAAGAGAAGGATAGGTAAGAAGTGGGTATATAGAGGAAAGAAGGCTCCGCAGTTGAGTGCGTGGAGGCTAAGTAGAGTCTGCAGCTAAGTGCGTGGACCTCTGCAGCTGAGTGCATAGGGAAGTCTTGAGTCTTACTCTGAACTGGAAATCAACAAAGAGTTGTTTCTAAAGAAATCTTGTGTATTTCCCTTTACTTCAGTTTATGACATATGTTGTGATGAATAATATGTTTATGGAATATTGATCCAATGATGCATGATTCTCTTTAATAAGACTTAATAATTGTACACAATGCATGTTAAGTACTTTCGCAAAGACTCAGATGAATTCTATTATATTTAATAATAACCTAAGTAGATCTGTGTGAACACTTATTTAGGGTTGTTTTCTGGTGCGTGTAAGTGGATAAATTCACTGTTAAGGGCCCGCAAAGACCAATCGTAGACCTTTGCGAAGGTTTAAAGGCTGTTTAAATAGAGTTGCAGTACGGAGCCCCAGGGGCTTATAGATCTGCGTAAAGGCAGATATAGGGTGCTAAAATTAATCACACTGATCTCTGGATGCAGATACTTGGTTCCAACATCCCCCCATACTGCTTTGGGTGAGACTGCAGTCTGCGATACATGGGTTGTTGCCGAAAGGGCCAGTAGTGTAGGGATTTGTTGGTTGGCACAACTAACTCTGAACTTGGGTTAGGACCCCCTAAGCCAACCTTTGCAGTTTTGTTTTATCTAATATTTAATCTGGATAATTTTTGAAGATCTTCAGGAAATGTTCTTGGAGAATAATTTGTCCCTTTGTCATTTTATATCCCAATAATTCAATTTTTGTTTTTCCTATCTCCATCCTTGTTGCAGAAAGTACTAACCCACGTTGATATACCAGATCATAAAACCTCTATAAGTGCCTATATGTTCTTGGAGATTTTTGGAACAGATTAGGATACCATAAATATATATTATTATCCAAGGATAATCTCTGAAGATGTCTTCCATTCTCTTTTCAAATTCCCCAAGGGAATTTTTTTACCCTGAATATCATTATTGTCCACTGATATTTTCCATGAGGGACAACAAAGGCTATTTTATGTTGGTCTTCTAGGACAATGCCAATTTGATAAAACCCAGACTTCAAATTGAACTTACTAAAAATTACCTTGCCCTTAATTTTTTACAGTAGGGAGGCTTTATTAGGTAATGGATACATACTTGGTTAGAGAACTTTCTTTAGTGGTTTATAATTTACCACTAACCTTGGTTTTCCCCTCATTTGCTATGAGTGCTTGTTAACATAAAATCCTTCGCAAGCCCAAGCACTTTTAGATGGCTCGATAAGACCTTTTGACAGAATATATATTATCTAACTTGCCATATTTTAATTTCTAATGGACTCATTAAGGCTGGAGAAGCCTTTTGAGGAATAATATTTTCCAAGGGATCATAGGGAAGATTTACAAAATATTGCTCTCTATGCCAGAAAGCATTAAGAGACAGTGAAGTACAATCTTCTCTTATTTTTTTGGATATATCTTTATGAACACTTTTTGAATGCAATTCTACATAAAAAATTATATGTTCCATTTTGTTTAAGTCCGCCAGTGGCATCAAAGAATACAAAGACTTGTTTTGCTCAATTGTCTCTTTAGTAATTCCACTCTTACAAACACTATCTTTGTACATAGGTGTCTGGATCTACAGATCTACTGATTTTCTAAATGAAATAAGAATGCATGCTTCTTCACATCAAAAGTAACTAGGCTAAGATTTTGATAAATTCACATCCTAAAATGCAGTAATGTGGAATTTTTTGTACACCATAAAATACAACTTCTAATTTTGTACCTTCAATCTCTATTAGTAAGAGATTTTCTTCTCCAGAAATTATTACCTCAGTCTTATTTACAACAGTCCCTCTGAATTGGGTTTCTTTCCACATATATGCAGGAATGACTTATTTTCTCATCAGATTGAGTTGTGCACTTGTATCTACCAAACAATCTATTTGGTGCGGCTTTCTACTATCTAGCTAAATCCAAACTTTTATAAATAACTTAACTCTTATAGAGAATAATGTAGGGTGTTCTTGTTCTTGGCCCATTATCTTTTCTTCATCAACCCTGTGTTCTTCTTCTTTAATTCCAATTCCTTTGTTCTTTTTGTTGTATCCTGCTTTATAAGATGTGTCATATTCTATTTCATTATAATCCATGGCCATTTCTTGATCCGAGGGGACAATTTCTTCTAATCTAATAACTTCTAATAAGATTTTTACCTCTTTAACTTTTTATATAGTTGCTTTATCTATTTGCTTTTATTCTTCGAAATTGTTGCATGTCATAATGTTTATATGGAACATAACAAAGATCAGCAGGATTGTAAATGGTTGGATTTACCTTTCAAGGAGAACTACCAGAACTCTTAGGTTGTCTAATAGTAGGCTTGAAAACTTGGCGTAAGAGAAAATCTCTTTCAACTCATAACTCAATTCTTTCTTGAACTTGCCAAATAGGAAAAATATCTAACTTTTTCTAGATTACTTCTAATCTGTCTTCAAAACTATTTTTTTTAACAATAGAAAACATAAAAATATCATATTGTAGTTGCAGATTTTGGAAATATTCCTCAAAACTTGGATATTGAGATTTCTTAGAAGGAATTGGTAGGGTCTTATCCCCTCCCCAATTTTGTGGATCTAAAAGATAAAATTGATCATTAAGATGTTCAGTATTAGAATTATAAGAAGAATAAGTAAAGGAAGAGCCATTATCTTCATCAATAAGAAGAATGATGATGTCATTAATCTGTGGAGATGGAGAAGTAGAATCAACAAAACAAATATCCCACCATTTTGGATTAAGGTCTTATGTGAAATGAGCAGAAAGATGGGAGTTTTTTGCTTTCTTGGCAAACTTATTTTCCCAATGTCCTGGCTTGTGGGAGTTGTATCATAGAGCATATTTCCTTGGGGTATAATTTCTTTTGAGATAAGGTTTCTTGGAAATAAAAGGCTTACGATGACAAGCTTTAGAGGTTTTATAATAAGAAGCAGGAAGATAAGGAGCCCAACATGACTTAAAATAATACTTCTTATATTTTTTCTTCTTGCGTTTGCATCTTTTACAATAGAAAGATGCAAAATTAATGCACTGATGTCCTCTATTAGAAGCACTGTAACCCCACTTTTGATTTTTCCCTACATTTTTACACAAAGAGGGACTAAACATATTATGAAACCTTTTAACATATTTTGATACCCTCTTTTCAAGACAATAACCATATCTATACGATAATTTTCCATGGAAAGGGTCATGCCTTGCAATATGATATCTTTATCTTTGAATTATTGCACAACTTCATGTGGAAGAGTGACTGGGAAACCACGGATATAATACTTAATATAAGTAGGATCAATAGCTTTGCCAGCTCCTATAAGTAGTTTTGGCATATAACAAAAATATTTATGCTTAAGAGACAAATCTCCGAATCTCTGAGACATGAAGATAGATTGAAGATGTTTTGCATTTGATCCAACCTTTTTAGCACCATAAAATAATAGTCGTATAGACTCAAACAAGTCATTGTCTGCAATCAAATAATTTAAGAATTCATCTGTAGTTACTTGTGGCAACCAATGCCACCATTCCCATGCAAGGCTAGTAAATCCTGTTACCAGGAGATTAGCCATATGCCTCAGAGTAATTGTACTATCTTCAACCCTTTTAGCAATGCTCCAATTTTATAGAAGTTGTAATGTATCTTTAATTTCTTCTTCTGACATCCTATATTGAGCACCAGATGTTCTAACATTCTATCTATAAGTTTATTCATTCCCCAATGCCAAGGTTTCCTATATTGTTTATTCTTGATGTATTTGTAGAGGAATCACCCATGGTTTAATCATACCCTTTAGGGCATTCAATTTCCAAAACTAGAAGATCCAAATATTTTGGATTGCAGATTACTGTAGTGTGATTTCTGAAAGGAGTTCTGATTTTCCACAATGTTCATATTTTATGGTCGACGTTTCGAGTCTGAACCTAGACTCATCATCAGGAGTCTAGGTTCAGACTCGAAACGTCGACCATAAAATATGAACACTGTGGAAAATCCGAACTCCTTTCAGAGATCCAAATATTTCTGTTTATCTAGTAGTACATGGTTCCAGTGTCTAAGCATAGCTATATCTTTTAAGGTAATAAGAAACACATTATATGATATCACAAAATCCCATTCAAGTCATAGCCCCGACTTAACTTCATAAGTAAAAATATCAAGAGACTTTTGTCTTATAAGACCAGGCTTAGAAATAAGTTCGTCTTTAGGGATTTCCTATCGAAAAGGATCAAAGGAAGTAAAACATTTGACTAGCTTCTAGAATGACTTGGAAAATTCCATGACCTTGAAATAGATCTTTTCTACAACATAAAGCCTAATATTAAGCTTTTCTATAAAATTTTTTATTGCTTCAGTGCTACTCAAAACATGAGATACTATATCCAATTTATCTCAAAGATTTTGAAGCTCTTCTCTTTCAGATTTATTAGAAGCAATACTCCTTAAAGGATCTTTATGGACGTCATCCAAATTATTGGTTGTTAAATTTGCTTGGAGGTTTGAATAGTTTAACATCTTACACTCATCAGAGACACTTGTATATGTTATAGATGACTTGACTAGTAGATATTCTTATTTGATTTTTCCATCAGACTGATACTAACGAAAAGGAGTGGCTGAAATATTTCTTCCTGGAATAAATGAAAATTCCCCTACTGGGAACTAGGAAGATAAAAAAGTGCACGATTGTAGAGCATAAAAAACTCTAGGCTCACTAACTTTAAATGGAGAGAATGGACTTCTTCTTCCTCATTTATAGATATCTAAGGGAGCCAAGGCATCTTCTTGAATTATGAGAATCTGACAAAGTGCATAGGAATTGTCCTAAAAGGAAACATAATAAATCGTATTTTTCATAAATTCTCTTTGAAATGTAGGTCAAAGCACACCAGAAGTTGGAGAAGTGCTCCGAGTTTCAAATATCCATCCGGGAAAAATATTACATAGTGTAGATTTTTAGGAATCTCATGGAACATAAAATGAAACACACTGGATACTTTAAATGAAATCCCACGAGAACAAACTTGCTTGAATGAGTTAGATAATATAATAGGATACATAATTATGAGTCATTGGTAAAGCAAACATGCATGGGTTCCCCACGTGAAAACCCTTCAGGTTTGTGAGAGTCATAATGTTATGAAACCAGCTCAAGAAAAGATAGAAAAGATAGATCAATGCCTTAGAATTCAGCCTCTTCGAGGGGGCAACCTCCTTTACGTTA
>APFE031025097.1:0-10041 GCA_000404065.3 Pinus taeda | reverse complement strand
TTACTCAATGTCTAATGTCCTGAAAAGTGTATTTATTTTGTTTTCTATGGAAATAAGCAACTCAAAACTTCAATTCAAGCTAAGGAAAGGCACAGGCCACATAATTTTTCTAGTACTAAAAATAAATCTCAATCTAAAGATACACATATTATTATCATGGTGAATGTAGTTATATCTTCTGAGGTAGATGGTTCTCATCATAAGTAATGAATTTATTTTTATCTATGATAGGGATTTTTGAAGTCACCAAGGTCTTTTTCTATTTTGATTTAGTTTACTAAATTTAAAAAAGGGAAAATATAGAATCCCTGATATTATAACAACCCTATCTTGTTGTCTACATAAATGTCTAATATAAGGCTTCTTGGTTGTAACAAGTCCTCCATATTGACTAGATGATGACCTTATATTACACAATGGATTATAACTAAGGTATAAAGGAGAAAAGTCATAAATAGTAATTCTAGGTCATAAAGGAGACAAGTAATTACATGGATAGGCATGTTTATCTCAGAATAGGCTTCCCACATTTCTAATTTAATTATTAATAATTATTATGTGATTGACAAAATTTAACCTCCATGGAATATGCTAGAATAGTCATATTAGTATTCACATATAAAGGGTTAATTATTCTCTTTTAATTAATTGATGTCAAGTTGTTTAATTAAAGAAAACATTATATCAACAAATTCCATATTGGACATGTGGTATTGATAAGCCATGATATGTTCCCATAGTATTGTAAGAAGACCTATTTACTAGAGTGAAGAGTTTCGGTGGTAAAGTGGGGATAATAATTTAAAATAAATTTATAATATAGTTAAATTTTATGATTCTTTTTTATCTAGGTAATGTGAGATGTAAAAATGGGTAAGTGTTTTTTATGCTTATCATGGATTAATGTGTATACAAGTCATTTAATTTAAATGGTTGCACTAGTTAAAAAAATAGTTCATAAAAGTTCTTATTATGGGGAATGTAGTCTTGTTGAGTTGTTTTTTGTAATATGGAATTGATGTGAAATACAACATCAACCCATGGGTAAATACAATGCAACCTTTGAGATTTTTTGTAGACATCACTCTATGTATAAATACAAAATTGTTCTCAAAATAACAATGAATCTACTTTTTAGTGGGCATGCATAGCATGCAAATATATTTGTATATTTCAAGTACATAATCTATGGTATAGTGAAAAGGAATAATATTTTAAATAATGTAGTGCTCTAGAATAAATTATAGTTGTTTGGAAAATGCAACGATGCAAGTTTGGAGAATAGTTTCGTCTAAGGAATTCATTCTTTTAACTATGAATTTTCTTTCTCGTCTTTTAGGATAAAATTTTAGTTTTTAATATTGTATAAAAACTAAAAAAACATTAAGAAAATATATAAAAAATTACAAAATAAAAGAGGGAGGCGAAGGAAGAAGAAAAAACACAGTATAAATTCTTTGCACGCTTCAAACTATACAGAATAAAGTGTGCATGTTATTTTGAGAAGAAAACTCTATACTAGAAGTTTTCAAACACACAAATTGAATAACCAAAATAAGATAAATTGTCTCATTCCCCATACTATTAACAAAAAGAGGTAAACACAAGTAATTCACTATAAAATGTATTTTCAAATACCTAAAACCTTTAGTATTAAAGTAGCATTAAAATATTTAAAATCTATTTAAATTATCAATATTAAAAAATAAAAATAACACATCTTTAATAAAAATATACATACTAGCACAATTATATAAAGTAAATGGCTAGTAAATATTCTTAATTATCAATCCCTCCTGTCTCCCCTTCCCTCCATCCCTCCCTTGCTCACTTCCTATCTCCCCTCCACTCCCCCACTAATCTCTCCCTCTCTTACTCTCATGTCTCTCCTTGCCTCTCTCCATCCCCATCTCTCTCTCTTTATATTCCCCACTCGCTCCCTTACTATTCCCCTCTCCCTCCCTACCTCCCAAAATACTTGCTCCCTCTCTTCCTCCCTCCTCATCCCCCCTCCCTCTACCCCTCTCTCTATCCTTCTCCTCCTCCATATGTCTTCCTCCCCCCTCCTCTCTCCCCCTCTCTATCCTTCTACCTGTCCCTCTCTCTTCCTCCCCCCTCCTCTCCTCCTCTCTCTATACTTCCCCTCTCCACTCTCCCCCTTCCTCCCTCCATCCATATCTGGCCTCTCTCCCCTACCTCCCACCCTCTGTCTCTCTCCTCCTCCCTCTCTCCATCCTTCTCTAACTCCCTCCCTACATCTCTCTTTGCCCCACCACTTTCTCCCTCTCTTCCTCTATGTCTCTCGTAATACCCCACCTCCCCGCAAACCTATCTCTCCATATCCCCCCATGACATTCCTCCTCTATCCTTCTCCTTCTCCCTCCCTCCCTCCATCTCCCCTTCTCTTCCCTGCCCTCCCTCCATCACTCTCCTCTCACCCCCTCCCTCTCTCGCTCGGACCCTTCCTGTCCCCCACACGCCTCCCCCTGTACTCGGTCTCCTCCCTTCCCTTGCCTCCCTCCCTTAGTTTCTCTCCTCTCTCCTCCTGCCCCCCTCTCTCTCCTAGTCCCCCCACCTAACCCCTCCTCCTGCCTCCCTCCTATCTCCTTCTCCCTCCCTCCATATCCCTCACTTCCCCTCCCTTCCTCCCTCCCTCCATCTCTCTCCTATCTGCCCCCCACTCTCTCCCTACATTAATCTCCCCTCTCCACCTCCCTCCCTCTCCCACTGCCCCCCTCCCTTATTATCGCCCTCCTCCACCTCCCCACTACTTTCTCCCTCTCTTCCTCTCCCTCCCTCATCCTCCCCCATCCTCTTCCCCTCTGTCTATCCTTCTCTCCACATCCCTCCCTCCCTCCATCGCCCCCACTCTTTTCATTTATATCCCTCCTCCTTCCCCACTTCCCTGCAGCCTCTCTCTCCCTGTCTCCTCACCCCACGACCTCCCTCCTCTCTCCTTCTCCTTCTCGCTCCCTCCCTCCATCTCCCCCTCTCTTCCCCTCCCTTCCTTCCTTCCTCCATCTCCCCCTCTCTTCCCTTCCCTACCTCCCTCCCTCCATCTCTCTCCTCTCACACCCTCCCTCTCCCACTCACTCCCTTCCTCTTCCACACCTTCCTAGCCCTGTACTCAATCTCCTATCTCCACTTGCCTCCCTCCCTTCATCTCTCTCCTCTCTCCTCCTGCCTCCCCTCTCTCCCCTTGTCCCCCCACCTACTTCCTCCTCCCTCCTCCCCCCGCTCTCCTTCTCCCTCCCTCCATCTCTCTCTCTTCCCCTCCCATCCTCCCTCCCCCCATCTCTCTCCTATCTACCCTCCTCTCACTCCCTCCCTCCATCAATCTCCTCTCTCCAACTACCTCCCTCTCTCACTCTCTCCCTCCCTTGTTGTTGCACCGCTCCACCTCCCCATCAATTCCTCCCTCTCTTCCTTTCCCTCCCTCTTCCATTGCCATCCTCTCCCCTCTCTCTATCCTTCTCGCCACCTCACTCCCTCCCTACATCTCCCCCACTCTCTTCGTCTATGTCCCTCCTCCTTCCCCACCTCTTCGCAGCCTCTCTCTTTGTGTCCCCACAAACTATGACCTCCCTCCATCTCCCCGTCTCTTCCCCTCCCTACCTCCATCCCTCCATCTCTCTCCTCTCAACGCCTCCCTCTCCCACTCACTCCCTTGCTAACCCTTGTTCTCCTCCCCCTATACTCACTATCCTCTCTCCCCTTGCCTCCCTCCCAATGTCTCTCTCCTCTCTCCTCTTGCCTCCCCTCTCTCTCCTTGACCCCCCACCTACCCTCTCCTCCATCCTCCCACCTCCCTCCACTCTTATTCTCCCTCCCTCCATCTCCCTTCCTCCCTCCCTCTCATCTCTCCCCCCTCTCTCTCCCTCAATCCATCAATCTCCTTTCTCCACCTACCTCCCTCCCTCCCTTCCTGTCGCACCCCTCTGCCTCCCCATTACTTGCTTCCTCTCTTCCTCTCCCTCCCTCTTCCATGTCCATCCTCTCGCCCCCTCTATCCTTCTCGCCCGTTTCCTCCATCCCTCCATCTCCCCCACTCACTCCCTTCCTATCCCCCTTGCTGCCTCCCCTTTTACTCGCTCTCCTCTCTCACCTTACCTCCCTCCTGTCGTCTCTCTCTTTTCTACCCCTACCTCCCCTCTCTCTCCTTTTCCCCATGCCTCCGTCTTCTCTCTCTCTCTCTCCCTCTCTCTCCCTTCCTGCCTCCCTCCCGTCATCTCTATCCTCCCTCGCCCTCCCTCTCTCCCTCCCTCCATCTCTCTCCTCTCTCCTCTCTCCCCCTACCTTCCTCCCTCTGTCTCTCTCCTCCTCGCTCTCTCCATCCCCCTCACCACTCGCTCCCTCTCTTCCTTTCTATCCCTCATCCCTCTCCATCTTCCCTCCCTTCCTCCCTTTCTCCTCTCCCCCCCTGCCTCCGTTCTCTCTCCCTATCCCCCCACCTATCCTCCACTCCCCCACCTCCCTTCTGCCTCCTTCTCCCTCGTTCGATTAATCTCCCACTCTCTTCCCCTTCGTTCCTCCCTCCCTCCATCTCTCTCCTCTCTCCCTCTCCCTCCCTTCATCCCTCTCCTCTCTGCCCATGCCTCCCTCCCCATGCCTCCCTCCCTCTGTCTCTCTCCTCTCCCCCTCTCCCTCCCTCTCTCCTGTCTTCCTTTGCCAACCTCTTCCTCCCCCCTTCTCTCCCACTCTCTATATCTTTCTCTCCCTCTCCTCTCTCCCCCTGACTCCCTCCATTCATCTCTCTACTACCTCCTCCCTCCATCTCCAGCACTTGCTCCCTTCTTGTCCCCCCATGGCCTCCCCCACTACTTGCTCCTTGTCTTACTCTCCTTCCCTCCTCCTCCCTCCTCCTATCCCACTCACTCTATCCTTCTCTCCAGATTTCATAATCAACTGTATACTAACCTAATTTGTCATATCATTTATTAAAATAATAAATGATTATATAACTAATAAATAACTGTTTCAAAATTAATGAGATAATTTATTATTTAGTATATGGGAGAAGTTATCACAAACAAATAGACAATAGATATCTAAAAAAAATACAATTTAATCCTTATATATATGCAAATATTAAACAACGTAAAGTTATATATATAGATAGATATATTATTCAACAAAAATAGTATTTTTATAGATTATTGAGAATAATATAACGTAAAGTTATATATATACAGATATATATATTATTAAACAAAAATAGTATTTTTATAGATTATTGAGAATAATATAATAAAAACAATGACTATGCACATGAACACTAAAAATACATATAACATTGAAAAAAATGTTCAAAAAAAAAGCAAAATAAGATCCTATAATCTAGAGTATAATTGGGATTTGCATGCGTTCATCCAATAACACATAACCACATCAATGTGATGATATAGACATGATAATGTGTGCATACGATCCAACCGGACACAAGCCAGCCAGTTAGTTGAGCTGTCATTCTCCCGTACAACAACTAAATCAACGGAATGGTGTGGAGATGGAAAAACTAATAAGCAACAGTGTGATGACGGTGTAACATCCAACCGAATACAATCCACCTACCTAGCAGCTGTTTCAGAGCAGAATATTAGCAAAACGTTCTAGTGATTGGATATGATACTCACTGCATTTTGAAACGGGTTTTTTCAAGACGACATATTAGGGTAACTGCATCTTGAAACGGATTTTTCGACACGACGGATTAGGTTTAGGAAGAAAGAACAGCGCCTCAATCTTAGACAGCATATAAATTTCTTAATATAAAAAATTAATCGGTAACATGAAATTAAATAATTAGAAATTTTATAAATTAAAAAAAAAGAATATTTAATATATCTAAATTAAAATAGATTTCGGATAGTGAACAGGTAAAGAACAAAAATCATATATATATATATATATAATTATGAAAATGCTTTTAATAAAATATTGAAAAATACAAAAATGTTATAAAAAACCAAGATATAATAATCTTTTTACATTTCTAAAATAAAACATTAGATCCTATGATCGAGAGTATAATTGGTCTTATCATGCGTTCGTCGAATAACACAGCCACAACAGTGGGATAATGTAGACATGATAACTTGTGCGTACAATCCAACAAGACACAATAATAATAATAGAAATAATAATTATCCACCGTCCTAGCTGAGCTATCATGCTCCCAGGCAATAGAATATTAGCAAAACGTTATGCTCCCAGGCAATAGAATATTAGCAAAACGTTAGTGATTGGATATGATACTCATTGCATACTGAAATAGGGTTTTTGAAAGAGAGAAGTTAATTGTCACCCTCTATTCGGTGTAACTGCATCTTGAAACGAGGATTAGGGTAACTGCATCTTGAAACGAGGATTTTCGATTCCAATTGAGAGAAGTTAATTGTAATGATGTAGTTATCGGGTAACTACATCTTGAAACGGGGTTTTTGGAGACAACGGATTAGGGTAAGTGCATCTTCAAACAAGGTTTTTCTAGAAACGATAGAGCCTCACTATTTTTATTAGCTGTGCATGTAGTTGCTAATATGGTCGATTGACATATACTTTGTCTGGTTAATTGTTAGAAGTCTGTCTCTAATTTATACTATTGGTTGTAAGAATCATCTATATTCCCCTAGTCAATTGTTATTTCCGTCTATGTATCTCTCCGTATGTACCAGATTTGATTTTGCGGAGTCTTAACTCGAAACATATATTTTTAGGACCGAGTGGTGGCAGATTTGTGGGGCTCTGTATCTCCATGACTCTCACCAGCTAAGCCTAAACCAACCCACTTCCTTGGTCGATTTGATAGAGAAGAGGCCGAACATCAAGATGAATGGAGAAAGAATGAGTTGGCGGCTAAGAAAGAGAAACGCAATTTTGAAGGTAAAAATTCAAAATGTTTTACGAATACGACCACTACCCAGAAATCAAACATCTAAATGAAAATCGATTCAAACACAGAGCAACCTAAAATCTGAAAATAAAACTCTTCCCTTAAATTATATTTGCTGAGAACTGTTAAATCAATTCTGCTTCAGTAATTCACCTTCACTTTCCTGATTCATAAATCTACGCGAAGGATTGAGCTGGACAACGTTAAAACTTATTCTGTAAGAGGCAAAATCTCTTATGTTCTCAATATATTATTTGAAGCCCAGCTTTGTACTTAGGGATGCGGATACATTTCTTAACTAAAGAGTTCTATATCTTATAAGTAAATTGATAGAAGGTATTGAGAGATAACTGCAAGGTGCCTTTTAACTACCTTTTCTGCCCTGAGTGCCTGCCACTCTCTTTTCAGGTATGACACACTATACTTTGTTTTCATAGCTATTTCTATATTTGCATATCTCCAAATTAGAAAGAGGGCTTTAAATTTAATAAGCAAAGAGATCTAAATCTTATAAGTAAATGGAAATTTAAAGTAACAACACCACAATCAAGCAGGTATTGAGAAGTAACTGCATGGTACCTTAAAGTTGCTTGCTCCATGGTCGTGCTCACTCCGTGGTTCGTCCTCTTTAAATGAGCAGTAAAGAAGGTGAAATAATCCAGTATGGTACCTTAACGTTGCTTGCTCCATGGTCGTGCTCACTTCGTGGTTCGTCCTCTCTAAATGAGCAGTAAAGAAGGTGAAATAATCAAGAAAAACAAAAAATCAATAAATAATCAATATAATAGTATGGCCTGTTCGTTGGACTGCCACGGGCGCCTTTCGATCGTCAGCAAGGTCATGTTAGGAACCCCAGGGACCTCGAGCAAACCAGTTCCCCAGCCCTTGCCAGCACCGAAGTCCCAGGCCGTGCGACCCATCACCATGAAGTGATTTCTTCCTCCGCTTCGATTCCACTCGTCTCTCTTTCTCAGCCACGACATGATCCCCACACCGTGCGACGACTCGGGCATTCTGTCCGGTTGTGGATACAAATATCTGAGAGCGTCGAGGCCCGCGTAGTAAGGCACAAACATGGCGTCGGCCATGTCAGGGTCGGGAGTGAGGCATCTGTATTGCTTCATCCTCTCGTGAAATATGATCTCCAGCATATAAGTATCCGTGTCGAACCAGCCATCGCCCAGGGAGCTATTATACGGTGGCCCGAAGCCATAGTTGGCGGCGCGCGGACAGAGGTTCAACCAGGGCGCGAGACCGAACTTGCACCGTTTCAAGATATCTGCGTTAAATTCCGTAGGAAGTTGGTACATGAAAATTCTTTGACCCCTGCAACTATCGGCGACGAGAGGCATCTTGAATTGCTGGGGATGGAGAGTTTTCCATGTCCATACGAACATCAATAACAGCAATACGAAGAGCGCGTAATTCGTTTCTTTCATGGCCCCGTTTGTGCCATCCCGTATCCGTATACATGCAAACCCAGACAGATACACACGAACAAACAAACACCGAGACATGGAAACATAAAAATAGACAAACACAAAGATATAAGAATAGACAAACAGAGAGAGAGGAAAAAAGGGAGCTCTCTCGTAGTGACCACATAAGATTCGATCGTGACGTATATCCTGCTTTTCCGGATTTTACACTTTGTGTGTCCTTCTTTTCCGGGTTTTCCAGTTGGCGTGCCCAACTTTTTCCAGTTGGTCAAGTTCATATAATGATAACATTATAACGGTTAGGTCAAGTTTTATTACACATATATGAGAACGGTTAAGTTTTTGAAATCCTACATATGCCAATTTAAATAAATTGGAGCATGATAATTAATTAACACGCTAATTGATTTTCTCAATTAATTAACACGCTAATTGATTTTCTCTCGTATTCTTCCTCGACCTAACGGTCATGTCTCTGGATGATGCCAGATTTTATCCAATTCCAGCATTCGAAAGACTAAATGTTTCATGATCTTGGGTAAATGTTCCTGAGTTATATTTATGCGTAAATGTTCCTGAGTTATATTTATGAGATTTCCAAACGTTTAGTGAGTTATATTTATGAGATTTCCATTCGTTATTGCTTTTTAATACCTTCTTATTTAAAAATCGTTATAAAATTTACAGAAGCAATAAAGTGAAGTGTTTATGAATTGCATAGTATTTTTGATTTTTTATCTTTTATCATTGTAAAATTTTTAATTTAATTTTTATTTATAAATTAGAAATTTAGATATATTTTTTTTTAATCTATGTTCTATATTTTTAATTTAAACAATTTTGAATTTTTTTATATAATTGTATTTCTTTTATAATAAAATTAAAAAAATATTTTATAACTTATAAAATAATAATAGATATTGAAATAGCTAAATTGTTATTTTTAGTGGTTAGTGTCCCAGAACTACTATAAAAATTATTAGTGGATATTGAAATAATTATTTAATGTTATTATTATTTTCACATCTTAATAAAAACTAAAAAAAAATTGGTTAAAAGATTGTTTTTTATATCTTTTATAAATCTCAAACAAAAAATATCAAGTTTCATAATACTTAGTTGTCTTTTCCTTAACCTTGGTGATTCAATAATTGTGGTACATTTTAGGAGTGTCTCTTAATAAGGAGTATCACCTTCATGTACAAGAGATTCCCAACATGCTCCCAAAACATCCTATCAATCATTAAAATAGGCTCCGGCTCCATAGGTATTGATCAAATATGGGAATTATCTAAACACTTTAATGTAGTAAGTTGCATAGTTACAATCTAATCCTCACTTAACAGAATGACCAATTATGCTTCTCTCAAGAAAATGAAAAAAAAAATAGTTAACAAATATTTTCTAAAGCCACATTTAAAAAGCGTACTAGATACATATTTAAGCTAGTTAATTATATTATAATATGTTCAACCCCTATTTCCCACAATGGCCTATTATATAATAGGAGATTCATGCTTTTTTTAAGGTCAAATGAGTCAAATGGGCACAAATTATTCCTATCGCTCAAGGTCAAATATAATAGCGAGTTTTCTAAAGAGTATTATTTATTACCCATACTTCCCTAACAAGAAACCAATTAAAAAAAAATCCTTCATCATTTTTGTAAAAAATAGTCCCTGATCATTCTTGTACTAAATAGTCCCTTAT
>APFE031025094.1:71449-112677 GCA_000404065.3 Pinus taeda | reverse complement strand
CAGGGGTCTGAGTGGTATGCACCATGATATCCCAGACTTCTGCCTCCTCAAAGATACTCTGCATTCTCTCTTTCCAAACGTTGTAATTTGTATGCCCATCCAACCTATCCTCCACCCTCAATCCCAATGACATCCTGCTATCATAAAACTGAAAATAGCACTGTTGTAGTAAAGATAAAACTTGTTGTTTATGAAAAATCAGCTTGCTGGAATTTTCTGAGTGAAAAATCAGCAACTGTAATTTTTCTCTTTTGCTGTCCCAAACTGCCCTTCAGCACTGAAGCTCTGATACCATGTTAAAAATTTATGTTTTCCCACCCCGGTTTTCAGTTTCTCCTTGTTTCTCCCATGTAGTTAAATGCCCTTTCCCATAACCATACATTCAACAAGCTGGAAAAAATAAATTTGCTGAAAACACAAATTCTGGAAATTTACAGAATGCTGGAAATTGCAGTAATAAACAGCCATTAAAACACATTAAAACACTGATATTTTGGGTCAACGTGACCCTGGAAAAACCCCCTACAACTCTTGGGGAAAACCAGTTTGAGAGCTCTTCTTTATTTCTGAAAAATGTCTTTTTACAGCAAGAAAATTTCAGCAAAAAATTACAGCAAAATGATTTTTTTCAGCAAGCAAACTTATCCGTTTTCAGCCCAACGGACCACCTCGAAACTTGTCTTTCTGCTGTTCTGATTTTGCTGAAGAGCTGCCTGGTATGTGTGCCAAACTGCTGCCTCTTTCTCCTTCTTGTCCAGAAATCTCCCTTGCTCTCTTGCTCTCCTTCTCCCAATCTGCTCATGAAAGAATGGAATGATATTTTTCTCCTTTTCCTCCTTTAACCCAACCCTAAATGACTTTTGGGTGATCCCTAAATCCAATGGCTGAGATAGATTTAGATCAATGGCTGAGATTAAATGCACATTTAAATCTCACTTTCTATTTTTTAATTCACCCACTTTAATAAAGACCCACTTAGTCATTTATTTCCAAAGTCACTTTTCCTTTCTAATTTTTCATTGACTTTATAAAGTCACTTTAAAATTAGACTTAGTAACTTTATCACTTAAAGTCACTTTTAAATTAGATTTTAACTTTATAAAAATTATAAAGTCACTTTAGGAGAAAAATTAAAATTTTTTGGACACTTTTCCCTAGGCCAAAGATCAAAGCCTAAGGGAACCACCTGTCCTCCGGTACCAAATTTCAACATGGACTAGCATTGTTCCTCCTCTTAGCATGAGCAAAGAAAGCAGTAGGTTCATTTCCATTTGAAGGCTTGTCTCTCTCCATCATCCTCATCTCTTCTTGAGTGCATCTAGCCAATAATTCATCAAAACTAGGAATCTTGTCATTGTTGAAAATGGTAGTGTTAAACACATCCCATGCTCTTGTAAGACCTTTGAGAGCGATGGGAGTGAGCTCCCTGTCAGCAGCAACTTCTCCAACAGATAGAATGCCATTCTTGATTTCTGTAATCCTCATGAAGTAGGATTGTATAGACTACCCTTTGTTCATCTTGATATCCTTCAACTTGTTTTTGAGAAAGAGGATTTGATTTGCATTGTTCACTTTGAACATCCTAACGAGCTTCTCATACATCTCCTCAGATGTTTCAAAATCAGAAATATAAGTAACCAAATGCTTAGGAATAGAGTCTATAATGATTCTTTTAGCTTTGACCTACCTTTCTTGTATTTTGTCTTTGTAGTAGGTGCATTTGAAGGAGGCTCCACCACTCCCGTCACATAGTCCATGGCATCATGCTCTTCCAAAGTCAAGTCCAAAGTCATCTTCCATAAATGATAGTCAGATTTGTCCTTGAACCTATCCTCGAATTTTGAAGTAAGATGTAGAAGCACTTAAAGCTAAATCAATAGTGTCTCTTAGTCACTACTTTTCTCTCTCTTGCTTGGGCTTTGTCTTCACCTGTGCTCTGATACCAAATTAATTTTAGTTAACAATGGTATGTTCTATGTTTAGCACAATAACTTTAATGTTTGTTTAGAAACCCAATGCCAATTTCCAATTTCCAACAGCAATCACATTAACAAATAATCACATTGACAGTAAAAGTAGATAGAACATGAAAAAATATGCAGAAAACAAACCAAGACAAGAGAACACCAGATTTGGCGGATGCTAGGGAAAAACCCCAAGATGGGGAAAACCCTTTAATCAAATCTTCTTATTATTATATCAAATGTTCAGCAAAAAGAGAGAGTACAAATAAAAGAGTCAAAGTCAAAATTGACTTGCCAAATCACTGTTAAAACAACCCTATCAGTTCTACAGTTTTTGTAGCAATCAACAGCCCTAACCAGAAAGTCAATGTTGGTCAAAGCAGCAATAGGATGTCCTCAAAACAGCTCAGTCTTCCCTAGTCAAACTCAGTCTGATCAGGAGGTCAAAGTCAGCGCAAAACAGTGACAAAGTCAACAATCAAACTTGGTCAAACTATTGTCCTAAAATTTGTAGTCAACCTACAATTTTGGTCTGCAATCAAAGTGCTCACAATACCTTGATTTTTGTGCCAAAAGATGCAACCTACCCAAATAAATAATCCCCCAAAAAATAGAAGTCAAACTCTCCTTGGAAGGTCAAAGTCAATGTTGGTCAAACTGTAGTAAACCCTGTAATTTAGCTCTGAAATTCGTCCTTCTTTGTGTCACACGTGTGTGAGAGAGAGAGAATGCCCAATGTTGTACGAACGAATGAGAGAAGGAGAGAGAATGTGTGAGTAATGAAGATGCCAAATGTGGTGAGAGGTCACTTGTATTTATACAAGTCGTTGACGGTGAAGAGTTGTGTCCATTGGGCTTCATGAGCCTACATGATGATGTGACCGACCCAATGTTTTAAAATTCGGCCGAACCAACTGAGCTGGACCCTTGGCCTGGCCCACTCGGTAGAAAAACCGATTCGGTGGCCAGTTTGTTACTAAATTGGCCATGCCGACCGAGCCGGACCCCTGGTCGATTTGTTACAATGTTGCAGTTGGTGGATGGGAAAAGATTGGCTATGGGCTTCATTTATGAGGCTATGGATCAAGCAAAGGAGCAAATAAAGGCAGCATACATGGATAGAGTGGTTAAGTATGGACCCATTTGGGAAATCATTGATCAAAGATGGAACAATCAGCTCCATCGCCCTATAGGCTATACATGGCACATGCCGCTGGGTTTTTTCTGAAACCAAGGTATCATTATACATCTCTGGAGGCAGAAGCTTCAATGGGGAGGTTAGCAGTAGCCAGTAACACTGGCACCTATTGATGTTTTACAGTTTACTTTTGTTGTAGAGACCATTTAGAGCCTCCTTGGTTATGTGTTTTTGTTTTGATCTCTATATCATGTATGTATTGGACAATGCATTGGTTGCCATTTTGACATAATGGATATATTCATGAGCCTACTTTGATCATATGTTGTCTTCTCTCTATGTTTTAATGTATTGTGTTTGCAAACATGAATGAAAATCTTTAAAATTATGTTTTTTCATAAAAAATAAATATTTAATGTATTTTTTACAACGATCGAGTCATTGAAATCAAACCAGCCGAGTCGATATCAAGTCAGAGTCGAAGTTGGAGTCGACCCTCGGCTGGTTCCAAACGCAAGTCGGAGTTTTAAAACATTGGGTCAGCCTGAACAATTTGCACATGTGTGGGCATAAATTCAAAATCACACTTATGCTTTGTCCAAATGAGATGATCTTTATATCAATTTTGGTCCTCTCGAAAAGAGGAATTTAATGCAATCATCATCCCCATCAAATGAGTTGTCTCAAGGTAGAATTTGGCCCTAGTTGCCAATTTTAACTTGTCTCAATTAATAAGTTGTCTTTCTCATTCACCTAGCCTTGCCTTTATGATCTTGAGATATTGACTGAATCAATTAACCATTGATGACTAAGTATCCATAACACTAATCGCTCAATGAGATTTGTTGATGTTTGTAGGTCGGGCAAGTACTTCTACATAGACTCAAGTGTCTAGGTGTGCAAAAGTCACAAAGATCTCCTTGGGACACTTGCTCAAGTGTAAGCAAGTTGCTATTGTAACTTAACCTAAATTTAAACTTAGGAAAAGCGCATAATTATTATGTTGGCTAATTGAGCTAAAGTAAACTTAGAAAAATTAAAGTATATTACTTTAGTGACTATATTTTAATCTCAGCCATTAATCTCAGGTGAGGCAAAATCTAATCTTGATAATCAATCACTTTAAAGATTAGGGTTAGGATAGCTCAATGTGAGTTAGGATGGGAGTTGAGATTAAGACCAGATCAATGGTGTAGATTCATCTAATTCACTAATGTAAAAAAATTATATTTCCTTAGATATTAAACTCACTTTCAGGAAAAGGCATTTGACTTTAATAATTCCTTTAATTAAAGTAAATTACCAAGGTAAAAACTTTGGACAACTTAGACCTATGTGACAGTACCTATCTGAGCTACAAACATCAACAGACTCAACACCACTAATGAATGTGCATGGGTTTTCATTGCATGAGGAGTTCAGCCTCCCTCCTTTCTTCATTAGTGCGCACAGGATGATTATTCATTAAAATAGGTGTCGGATGCTTGTTCAAGTTTGGACCTTCTTCAGCAGCAGCATATACCTTCTTTCTCTTTCAACTTCTTTCTCCTTCTCTCTTCTAACTTTATTATATTGTGCATGAACATCACTGTCTTGGTTCTGCAACAGTCTTTTTGGTGCAACCAGCCTCCTAGCTTTGGCAGAATAAAGCTCAGTTTTTATCTACTCTGTCTCTCTAGACTTGTTTATATTCTAATGGTTTTCTTGTGCGATATTGTAAAAGTTACGAGCCTTTTCTTTGTTTAAAAACCTGCCTATTTAAAGCACTTTCTGTATATTTTATTTCTTCATTTAAAAGCTAGAGCAGGAGATAATTCCACCACCTCAAGCACAAATTATATTACAACTTCTTTGGCCACTTTTTGGCTGGCCAGAAAGAACCACTGCATGCAAGACTACGGACACCCCATATGGTTGGCAAGCACCAGCCAAAAAGGAGAGGATATTTTGCATGTGACACAAAAGGCAAATTTTTGTACATGTATTGAGATTTCTTATCCCAGTTCCACCAAGCAATCCAATTTCTGAAGGGGTAGAAATGTGTGCTAACAAATCTGTAACGTAATATATACCATAATTAATAAGGTATATTGAAATTTTATTTGTTTAGAGGTGGCTGATGTACAAATCCCTTGAAGATAGTGTAAAATTTGGCAACATATTATCATCCAGCAACACTTAAAAAAATCATGCACGTTAAAAAGAAATGTAACACAAATGTGCTTCTACTCACTCTCAGCTTTGAATATAGTGATTGAAGCCGTTGTGCCTGCTCTTTCGAAATGTGGGGCAGAATCATCGGTATCAAAGAACCAAAAGAAATGGAGTGAGAAGGCACATTTGGTCTCCTTGTGGAACTAGTTGCTTGGTTTGTTGCAGGCTGTGGTGCTGGTTGATGATGCAACTGCTGGTGCTGCAGAGGATGTTGCGGTGATTGCTGCTGTTGTTGCAGTTGTTGTTGGGAATGCTGCTGTTGTTGCAGTTGTTGATGGCAATGCTGCTGTTGCTGCAGTGGTGACAACTGCTGTTGGTGAGGCTGTGGTAAATGATGCAATGGCTGCTGCTGTGGTGGTTGTTGCAACTGCTGCTGCTGCTGAGGTTGCGGTAAATGATGCAACTGCTGCTGCTGTGGCTTCTGCAACTGCTGCTGCTGTGCATGTTGCAACTGCTGCTGCCGTGCCTGTTGCAACAGCTGTGGCTGAGATTGTGGCAAATGATGCAATGACTGCTTCTGCTGTGGTTGTTGCAACTTCTGAGGCTGTTGCGTATGTTGCAGCAACTGCTGCTGTGGCTGATGTGCCGGTTGTTGCAACAGGTGTTGTGGCTGCATAAGTTTCAACTGTTGCTGTTGCTGATGTTGTTCTTGCTGCACTTGAGGATTCTCCATCTGCTGATGCCAACTCTGCTCCGGTTGTTGCAGCTGACTCTGTTCAAATTGTTCATGCTGATTTGAATGATCCCCAACCTGGCATCCATGTTGCTGTTCATGCAGCTGTTGTTTTTGCTGCTCCCCTTGCTGCAGATGTTCCCCATCTTGCTGTTCGTGTTTCTGTTGCTGCCTCTGATTTTCATCATGTTGTTGAGAAGTAAATGGTTGCCAACGTGCACCAGATAGATTTGAACCTGAAAGTGCTCCTTGGGATAATTCTCCTGTTGCCAAATCAAGCAAAACAAATGTAAGATGGCATCCTAGTTCTGAAATGTAAAAGGTGTAACATTTCTACATCTTTTATCGCACAGCATAGCAGAGCCAATAACAAAGGATATCAAAGATCACCTTTCTAAACATACAATATCACATGATTTAGTTTCTTCGATTTGTGCATATTAGCTTCAACTGACTGTGGCCACAGAACTACCAATATTTGGAAAGTTGTTAACATGCAATTTATTGAAGTAATTTTGTGGAATTGTGTGCAATGGACAGCTTGAATGAACCGAAACAGAAAATAAAGCATAAAAATGTGGCGTGATTCACGACAACAAGCATTTCTTTTACAAATGCATACAGACAAAAAAGATCTCCCATAAAGAATTGATAATTGAGCTAATCTTAATCATCAAAGAGTCCTACAGAAAAATGTGATGAGATAACTTATTAGAGCAATGGAAAAGCATTAAAAATTTAAATATTAGTGGAAATTATATATAAAAACCAATGAGTTCTAACAAGAACAACCAAATATGAGGTAACATTTCGATGAAGGATGAGACATAATCCAGCATTATGTTGATTGACAGGAACCAAATAGGTTCTGATAGAATTAAGAAGACTGGGTCAAAAATTTGTTTTTAACATAAATTTGGCATACATACCCCGACTGATATGGAATTTGAGGATTGTGTTGTTTGATTGACTTAGTTAGAGGGGACTCATTCTTTTTTTGTGGTGTTGTATTGGTACCTACTTTTCTCTTCATGGTTGTATATATCGGTTGATGGAGCTTTCGGGTTAGGAGTTTGTGGTTTCACTTGAAGCTTTGGTTGATGGTTATGAGATGCTCTTTGATGCTATGGTATATATTTGGTGGATGTTGTTCTTGGTTAGCGTAGCCTAATGCTCATACATTTCATGGTCTTTCATGGTCTCCTTTTATTATGACTTCGGTTTATGGTGGGTTGTACTAGGAGGTATCACTTTTCTTTGATGGTCCAAAACCTTTATAAAGTATACTCCTTGATTTCAAGCATGTGAGAGAAATTGTAATATTGTATTTGACCATCCCTTTTTAACCTCATGGAGTGTTACTTTATACTGTAGCGGGCCTCTTTGTTCATAAGAGGGGAGTCGCTCACCTTATGAACCCAAGATTTTTTCATAATATACCATGGAGGCACACTTGCTAAAGGGTATTAGTTAGAGGTTACATGAAGCCACAAATGTATTTGTGAACTTCCCCACCATATTCGTAATTATCAGCCATTATGTTTTTTTATTTACCATGTGCTTGGAAAGGACAAATATGTGGAGGAAGAAAAATCATATTTTATTGCTAGCCATGGGTTTAAATTCATGGAGCATCACACATATTATACCATGGCTCCACCTTTCAACTTGAAAACAAATTATATGGAGCTGCCTTCCAATTCACTAAACCGCCTTTTTTTGTGGAACATTGCATATCAATTAATCATGTGGATGGTGTCACCTTTACACAGCCCACAAGCTTGTAAAAGTGATGAGTTGTATGTAGGATGGGAGCATTGTATTAATGTGATGTGGAGGTGACTTAAACATTTTTTATGGCTACTCTCCTACTTAGTTCATTTCACATGGCATATGATGGAGCCGGTGGCACACATGCGCACACATTGGCAGGGCCGCTTCCACTTATCATTCCACAAGTGAGTCATATTCTCATTTGCCCACAAGTGTGTTGAAGGGGGATGAGATCATGTTAAAAACTCTATGAAATATCAAACAAATTTGTATTGGTCAGCCAAATTTATGAGCACATATCATCTTTGTTTTATCTAGCATATGGACTCATATGATGCCACATGACCGGAGTTGTCTTGGTTATAAGTCATTGACTAGCAGTTCCATTGGATGGACTCGTCCCTCTCCACATAGATTGTTGGAGTTGATTATTGATGCCATGAAGTATCATAGAGTTAAGTCAATCCACTTTGTTAGCATTAGCTGTGGAGCATTCATCTTGGGCCTTTAGGATGTTGTTACCTTGTTGGCTATTTCTGGAAAGTGCTTCTAGCTGGCTCATTATTTTATTATTGGTGAAATTTCTCATGAGGTTAGTTAGATGAAAACAATCTATTTTTTATTGTAAGAAGAGTTGAGCTCAAACCTATGTAAGGGTATGTGCTCTCCCCATTTACAAGGGTTGAATTTGGGAGAAATCCCTAAGAACTTGATCTTAATACAAGATCTATTGGACGTATTTAAAGGATCAACACAACAATTTTGTGAGTAAGAATGATTTTTACATTTTAGTGCTCATCTTCTTGCTGGAATTTTCATAACATATGCTCACGAAGTAAGAACTTGGTATACTCCTTCCATTTTCCCTTATGTTATCATTCTCTAATTTAAGAAAAGTGCACATACACATTAATCTTAGTAGCAATAATCTTCATCAGTGTTGGACAGTATCTACCCTTGTAACGTCCTTAGACATATTTCTACATTTTAGGACGGCAAGGAAGTGATTCAATTAGCTTGTATTTTTCAACCATATTGCTCCTCTTTTCATTATTGGGATAGCCTCTGACCACAAAAGTAGTTCAGTGGGACTGAAGAAGAGTACAGTCATTATGACTATAATGTGGGTGTGCAAGCGCATCCCCTAAAAAATGCTAAAAATAACATATAGAGATAAAGAAACCAGTGGTAGTATTGCCACAACATGTATAAAAGTCGTCGTGGTATAATACAAAATACTCAATAGTCTGCAGCATAATACAAAATAATAATGGCCTGCTAGAAAGGAATGCGTGAGTGAGATGGTAAGGTCTTGGAACGGAACTAGAAATGTCCAAGGCTCCTGATTCTAATGACTAATGGTGAGGGAGTCAAAATGGGTACAACTTCACTGTCGAAGTCCCATAGGGCTTGTTGCCACTTTATCCACACCTGGGCTAATGTGGAGAAAATCTTTAATCCACTTGCTGTGGCCTTGTGGGCAAGTCTCGAGTTGAGCAGCTGCCACTCAAATCTCAACTCTTCCAACCACGCTGACTCCTAGCCATGCCAAGGGGGGTAGTCCTAGCCATGAAATATTAAAGCTTGATTAAGCTAAATTAAACACGGAATATTTGGGAGTTATTGAATTACACAAGAACACATCAACAAGATAAATTATAGCATATCACTTTAAAGCTTGTAAATAACTTCACTAGTAAAAAAATAAGCATGTATAATCAATGAATCATCCATAAGCAAGAGATTTAACAATAATAAACAAATGAATGAAAAACCCTTAAGCAAATGATATACCAAATAAAGACTAGTGCCAAGTAAAGAGAGCTTGTGAAAGTAAATGCTCAAAGTGAGAGATTATATTTGAAAGTAAAATGCTTATACTTGGAAATGAAAGTGCCAAACGTTAATTTTTCAATGTCCTGTGCTGTAACAATCACATTAACAAATTCTTCTTTCAGTAGCAATTACTTTTTTCCAATTAATTTCAATCACTCAATGACAATAAACAATTGTAGATAGAACAATAAACAATATGCACAATAGAAGACAGCCAAGATCAAATGAAACACAGAGATTTAGGTCAAAGACCAGGGCAAAACCCCACAATGGTGAAAACCCAACCAAATTCTTCATCAATTAGATGTTCATCAAATGTTCAGCAGAGATACATAGTCCAAGTACATCCAACAATTAGTCAAAGGTCAAAGCCTTGACTTTCAAGTTAACCAATCCAATATCCAATCAAATATGTAAGAGAAAGCCAAATCTGGTCAAAGCACCAGTCTGCAATTTTCAGCCCTGTCCGAGTCAAAGTCAATAGCAGTCAACACAGCCCTAACAGTTAACCAGTCCATAGTCAACAGTCAAATCAGCTCCAATTAGTTTGGTCAAATCAGCAACAAACTCAGCTTTCCTTGCTTGGTCAAACCCAGTCAAAACAGTCCACGAATCTGCCTCAAAAATTAGTCAAAGTCAAAGTCAACCCTATGGAAACCCTAGCTATATGTGGTCAACACTAGTCAAAGTGCCCAGAAAATTTCGTTCTTCTCTCCTAAATTCGGCCTCCATAGTTCTCTCTCCTCTTCGCACGTGTGAGCTCAGACCCTGCAATTTTAGACCAAATTAAACCAAATAAAGAAGAATGAATGTATTATGTGATGCTTAAAAGTGATGTACCTTAGGTGTATTTATATGTGGTTTTAGGAGGCTGAATTTCTCCTTCACACTGACTTGTATTTCTTGTGTTGACTTGGACCAGCAATAAAATAATATTTTTCCCATGTGGAAATTTAATTTTTCCATGGGCAGTGGGGTCTCCTTAGGGGTTATTGGGCTTCCCAAATAGGAAATTGCTCCCTCAGCTGCTAATTATCAACACTCCCTCTTAGCTAGGGAGCAATTTCCAACTGTATCATAAGTCTCATCTTGGATGTACATGCCTCATCATCATCATATCATATCTTGTCTCTGCTCATCCATGCTCATCTGCTGAACCATGATGTCTTGATCTAAAGAAGAAGAATCATCATAGGGAAGATTAATCTGCCACCCTATATCAAATGACAATAGGCGAGATACCACTTACCATGAGAGGTACGAATCACACACATCCTATTGTTCGTTGATTTTCCCACCTTGATCCTCAAGAATCAAGCGGTAGAACACTTGCATCCAATCACTTGAGCAAGATACAAACTTACCATCCTAATACATTTGTATCTTGTGATTGTTTTTTCTCCGAAGATCGGGATCAGGTACCATCTTATGAATACAAGTATGGATCCCTTCCATCACCTCACCATCAAAATCAAATACGCATTTGTATGAAAGTGCGGGATTGAGGAAAAGTGTTTATGTCTACTAAACCCAACGGAACCCTTGTCTGCATAATCAACATGAATGGTCTCCTTGGCCTAATCCATGGCCTCATACAAATAAGCCATTGCAGGGCTTATCCCCGTCTACCAATCTCAAAACCTTTACTATAGGTTCACTAACTGAGCACACTTCTACTCCTTGCGAAAATGTGTCAATGTACACTTTTTTTGCAATGGCTCTCCAATTTTGTCTCTTGTTGTATCTACAATCATGCCACTCATCTGAAGACTGAAACAAACATTTGCTTCAACTCAAACTAGCATCGAATCAAAGACTAAAAAGTAATAATATTCGAGGAAAAACGTGTGATTGCAAGACGTCACAACTCCCTGTTTCTGGTGTATCTTCTCATGAGGCCAAGAACAAAAGCATGGTTATATATAATCTTGGAGATGCTCCTAGTCATATCAATCACCTCCTTGATGAAGGAGAGTTTCCCCATATCCTCAAGCAGCAAATAGATACAATGCGTTGCACATGGTGTGCAGAGCAATATGCGGTGGTTGTCCATATGCATCATGCCAGCAGCCACATAATTAGTTGCATTATTTGATATGACTTGCACCACATTTTGCACACCAATCTCCCGAACTAACTCATCTAACAACTCACATATCAATGTTGCATCTTTTATATGTGTTGATGCATCCACTAATTTAACAAACATGGTACCTTCAGGACAATGTACCAAAATGTTTAGAAGGTTCCTACGCCTTCTATCTATCCAGCCACCAGACATCATTGTGCATCCAAACCCCTCCCAAGTCTACTTCAACTCCGCCAATCTAAAGTTGATGTCCTGCTTTTTTGCTTGAAGGATTGGCCCCCGCAACTCCTCATATGTAGCACTTTTGTACCCTGGGCCCACAATAGCAATAGCATCACATATTGGCTGCCACAATGGATTGTTTTTGGTGATGCTGAGAGGTAAGTCACTCAAAAAAGACACCTCCTCATAACTTTGTCTACTTCTCGCTTCTCCGTTTTTTCAACCACTGACTTTATGGAAGGTTGTGCTCCACGTTCAGTTCGTGGAACAAAAAATGATGACCTCCCACTCCAAATAACATCAACAAGTGATGTTGTGGAGCCCCTCCTATTGATTTTTGGTAGCATCGGATGTGCTCTAGCCTTGAAATTTGGAGGAGGCTAAAGCACACGAGATCTCCAAGACCCAGAAATCGTTTTGAGAAATTCCACCCAGATGAGGAGTTATTAAAATAATTAATATTTTTAATGGGTTCCTAAGTCTAAACTTAGGAAAATAAAAATATTAATGGATATTAATAAAGATAACGGTGAGAAGCTTCTAAGAGACGAGGATCAACTCTGTTTTAATCTTAGCCGTTGATTAGGGACTTAATCTCGGTCGTTGATTCGTCAACAAGAAAAGTATAAGAGAAGACTTCAGGATCATTCAGAGACACACCGGCAGATACTCAGTATCTCAAGGAAAATCGATTCTCAAGGAGAGGAGATCGATTTCAAAGGGAGAGTTGCAGGGTGGAGGAAGAGAACGGCATCAACGGCAGGCAGTGACTGAGAAGGAGGTGACGCAAGGACAATGGGAGACAATGCAGAGAGATACGCAGAGGGACAAAAAGCCACTCAGAGCCACACTGGGCCATTCAAGGCCAGGCAGCGGTGACACAGAAGTGGGAGCAAGGTCTCCAAAGTGTCAAAAGGTCTCAAAGGTAAAGTCTCAGGTGCTTTCTTTCAGTTTCTCTGTAAATCCTTCCTTGTAAAAGCAATTGTTGTTGAATATTAATAAAGCCCTCATCCGCTACACCGATTTTCCCAAATTGGGTTTTTTTAGAGGACAATTGTCCAAAATAACTGTGCTGATGTGATTGGTTCTTGTGCATGTATATTTCTCTGGGTAATTGTGTGATAACTGCAGTAAAATTAATTTTAATATTTGCTGAAGGGATTTCTTAAATAGATTATTGTGAATAATAAGTAGGTGAAATAAATCAATTGTTGCAGTAGTAGAATTTCAGTTTAGAAAATTTCACACCTCCTATTACCCTCAAGCTCAATCTTGAAAGTAGATATCCCTGAAGATTTGCCAGCACGTTCAGCCTTATTTATAGTTGGCTCTTCCTTCTTCTTGTCGTTTTCCTCAATTGCGTTGTTTTTCCCCAAGTGCTTCAAGTGCAGCTCTTATAAGCTTTGTGTTAGAATTCGGACGAATCCCCAATATCATGTCTAGGAATTCTAGCAAGATGGTATTTCAATTGAGTAACCCCTCATGTCATCTTGTTGTGAAAATTCGAGAACCCCTGAATCCCTAGTGCAACAACTGATTAAGTTCCTCCTATTTGTTGATTACTGAACAAATTATTTATTGTTTCCTACATCAAACACCAAAACTAAAACACTTTAGCCTTCACCATTTACATAAAATGCGGAGACAAGAATCTGAGCAACAAAGAAATACACAACACATCTACACAGTTATTTTGGACAAACGACCCCAAAAAAAAAAACCAGTGTGGGAAAACCGGTGCAAGAGCTGAGCGTTTGTATTACTAAGCAGTAGTTTTCTTAATACAATTTGTGGATGCCTTGTTGGCTATCTAGTACAGAGAATATCACTGACAGAAGATTAGTGAGAAATACCTCACATTATCATTGGCGATCCTCATTGGTCCGGCCACAAAATGGCTTGTCCCTTGCTACCTCTGCGCAGTCATTGCGTAGGCCCATCGTCATAGCGTCTAGGGACAACATCACTCCTTCTACTGATTGATTTGCCTCTCTGAGGCTTCGATTTTGTCCTCCCAGTCCCACACCTGATTTCCGGCTTCAGAAATCGATCCCTCCAGCAAAAATACAGATCTCCTCAAGGCTCTTGCCTCTGCGTTAGCCTACGCTGCTCTGCGTTGCCTCTACGTCAACCTACGCTGCTCTCCGTTGCCTCTCCTGAATCTCTCTTTGCCTTCTCTACTGAGTATTCCTGGATCAGGAGAAATCTCAGAAATTCGATCTTCAGAAATTCGATCTTCTGATCTCTTACTCGATGTGTTTTCCAAATGCCCATCGACATCCTTCTCATAATCCTCTAGTTGAGAACCAATGTCCCAGATTAGATTCTAATCAATGGCTCAGGTCATTTGGACCCAATCTTCGTCTTCTTCTAGAAGTTTCACCCACAGTTAATTCAATACCCTTTAATTATTATAATTTCCTAAGTTTAGACTTAGGCACCCATTAAAAATAATTAATTATTTTAATAAAACTGTCTCCAGGTGGAATTTCCCAAAACGATTTTTGGGTATTGTGGAATACATGTGTCCTAGAGGCTGAAGCTTGGAACACACCTTAGTCCTACTTAATTAGATACCTTGGTTAGGTATCTAACCTAAAGCATTGTGTGTGTTGTAACTCTTCATAGAGCATATCATTTTGAGATCTTCCATGTACCTTAGTATATATGTAATTATGAATACCTCCCTAGTTAAGAGGGAGTGTTGAAGAATGTAACTAGTGTCGGCCTTCATAATTATACTTGAGTCATTATGTAATATATTTATCAAAAGAAAAATATTTTTTTTATTGTAAAAAGAGATTGACTTATTAAAGCATGAATTTCATTCTTGGGTCAATGGTCTACAGGTCAAGCCTCCATTGTGGGCTTTTAGGTTTGTGTCTTATGTCAAAAATCAATGTCATAATGTATAAAATCCTTCTTGGGTTCGTTGTATTAAAGAAAGAAATATATTTGAGTCATGTTAACTCCTCCACCATCAAGTCGGCCTCAAACACAAGAAGTCGGCCTCATGAAGGGACACGTCCACCTTATGAAGACTATATATAAAGAAGCATTCGACCTTGAAGATGGCACCAATGAATCTGCAATGCAATTTAGAAAAGAAGTTCGTATAAGTAAGAGATACCTATGAAGAGGAATAAGGGTATTGCAGGGGCTGAAGTTTCTATAATTGCAGGACTGAAGTTTCTATTATTGCAAGGCCAAAGTTTTCTATGATTGCAGGAGTCGAAAATAAGAGATGTTAAGAAGGGTTGACACTCTTGTTCTTGCAGATCTGTTTCGGAAGAAGACTACTTCAACTGAAAGGCTGACTTGATGGATGGAGAGAGGTTTAGGTCAAGGTCTAGGATGGTCTCAATTTGATTTTGATTCTACTAGGGAAGAGTTTGAATGGGTTTCCCCTCATTATGGCGTTTGCCCTGGCTGAGTGCCTACATCTTGTGTTGTCTTGTTGTCTTTGAAGTTTTGGAAATTGTCTTGATGATAAACATGTGATAACAAAGAAAAAGAAATAAGATATAATCACAAGAAATTGTCAAGTAATAGAGAAATTAGTGTTGCCCTAGATTTCTCAACAAGCATTGAGAGCCATGGGCCTCCATTCTTGCAAAGCATTGATTGCCACGACATGGGCTTCTTCAGCACCACCATATTGCTTGTTCGTGCCCCAGTTATATAGTGATGATGATGCACTTGGACCATGTTGCCCAACCGGCTACATATTGCACCTAACACTTGGCAATTGATCCAGGGCCCAAAGGAGGTTTTGTCTCACCCAAAGAGACAAGGGAGGCATGTGTCATCTTCTAGCCACCATTGATAAAGTATCGACTTGATCTTGAGCCATTTGGAGACCCATTTGAAGCCCACTAAGCCCAACTTGGGGTTTGGAGATGTTTTACAACATTTCGAGGGCATCCCCCTCTTATTTAGCACTTTTGAAGCCTTCACCCTCATTCTCAGCACATGAGACCTCAAAGCTCGCCTTGGAGAGCACTTCTTATTAATTGCATGGGCTAAAAGACAAATAAAATAATAATTAATGTAAAGCTATCTTGGTTGGCTTGTAACCAAGGGTTTCTTACCTTGTGTTAACACTTTAGGGGCTTCATAATTTGAAATTCGAACCTATGAGTCTTCTATAAATGTGAGAGACTCACTCTCATTTGAAATCATCACACTTTGGATTTTCAGCTACCTCATTAGAGGATTTTCGACTTGCAACTTTGTGGAGAGATTTTGATGAAGCTAATGCATTTTGACATTTGGAAAATTTTTGTTTTCTCTCTTGGAGCTTCTCTTTGGCATTCTTGTGGATGGATAACGGATATACTCTTCATTGTCTTGTAAGTTGCTTTTAATTTTATATTTCTGAACTAATGAATGTCTAATGCATGGAATTTTGTCTTATGGTTATTATTGTGCCCTAATTCATGAAAATTTGTTTAAGGCCTTGATACTATTGGAAAATATTGCATGTGTTAATCATAAGATGATGAATGAATGAATGTTCCTAAAGGCTAATTTGCATCCTTGAAACTCCAAAAAAATCGCCATTGAAGTATAAAAGTCTAAAGTTATCATCTAGTTGCATCCATAGATAATGAAGTTGCTTCTTTACGCCTCCTTAAAGAGAGAAATTATCAAATCAAGATCATTTTTACTCCAATCCTCCCAATTGTTAGGCACTAGTCCTAGGTCCTTGGTGATCACCCTCAACTCCACGAATCATCTTTCTTTCATCTTTTTCTTCTCTCTCTTCTTCGTCCCTTTAAGGATAAAGAGGCTTTCTAGGGCTTGGGGCAAAATTTTAGAGAAGATAAATTTTTGGATAACATACAAACAAAATCCTTCCTTTATGTCTCCTCTAGGCATCCACATGTTTTAAACGAATTTCGATAGTGGAATTTCAATAAAATTGATGCCCTAGCTATCACACCAAGTTGGAACCCTAGGTGTTAATCCTTCGACTTGGGGACTCTTTGAAGGTTTGTGCTTTAATGCTTATTGAAGTATATCATTCATAACATTTTCTCTTAACTATCTTGACCTTGGATGAACACTTACCTCGTCAAACATCTTAACCCTAAGTCTTATATGGTATTTCTCTCACTGGGCTTTTCGTGGAAAGTCCTCTGAGCTTCTCCCAAAGCTCATACTTTAATTGAACATTTCCATTGAATGAGTCACCTTGCCTCACTTTAAACCTATATTGGGAACATATATCACAAGTGAGGGATATTGGGACTCCTCCCGTCATTGAAAATCTGAGAAGATAAGGAGACATAGGTTGTGGTGATAGTGGGCCTTTGTCTCAAGGTGTTTTTGTGCCCTCTAGCTTTATCCTATTCACTAGGCCTACTAGTTTGTGCAGTAACACCCTCTACAAGTTATACTTTGCAATAGGAAACCTTGCAATATAAAGGGTGTATTTTTTTGGAAGGCAATAAAAAGGACATCCACACTTGCGTTGCTTAATGTAAAGATTTCCAAGAGAACAAGGGTGAAATAATAAGACCCAACACATTATAGTCAATGTCGATCCCAACGATTGTCTTCATTAATATGTCTATGGATTTATAGTGGGCCTCCCAAAAGCCAACAACAAATCAACCATCATGGTGGTAGTTGACCACATTTCCAAATATACTCACTTCTATGCCTTACAACACCCATTGACGCCCTCCATAGTTGCCAAAGTCTTCATGGATCAAATTTTTAAGTTAAATATCATACCCACTTGCATTGTGTTGAATCATGAACCCACCTTCACAAACAAATTCTGACAAGAGTTGTTTAAACTATAAGGCACACAATTGAACATAAGCATAGTGCAACATCCCCAAATAAATGGTCACACTAAGGTGGTCAACAAATGTTTGGAAACAAACTTACGATATTTTGCAACTGACTGAAAGCACCAATGGCTTCAATGGCTACCCCATTACCAAATGGTGGTACAACACCATTTGTTGTAGTGCCATGAAAATGTTGCCATATAAAGTTGTCTATTGCCAATATTCTCCTTCAATTCCTTCATATTTACCAAGCACATCCAAGGTTCAAGACATGGATCACATATATAACACAAGTGAAATCATTCTTTTCACAATTAAGAATTGTCTAGTTTTGGCTTGAAATCAAATGAAACAACAAATCGATCAACATCTTTCTAAGCATTCTTTTATAGCACGGCGAGATTGTTAACCCCTAAATTTGCCCCTTTGTAAATTTGGAGGGTTAATGACTAACATATTTCATCAAGCTAGAGCTTCAAAGACATATTCAGATACATCTATTCCTAGGATAGGGGTTGGTTCCCATGGAGTGTTGAGAAATCAGGATGCTTGTAGATATCTCTTAACTTGATAATTACTTGTGAATGTTTGTTGCCTTTTTATTATATTTATATTCTTTTCATCAAGCTATTATCAAAATGTACAAAAGCATGAAGATCACAAGAGACAAAGAACACAATAAATTAGGCTCCAAGCCAAGGAAAAACCCCACAAGGGGGAAAAACCCAAGAAAATCCTCTTCTTATAAAATCATATCAAAGTGAGATATCCAAGACAACCAAGACTGACACAAAGACCCGAGTCAACCCTCCTTCAATCCATCTCCAACAAGTCATAGTCAACAAAAGTCAACATTGGTCAAATCTCATAAATTTGTTCATCTCCGGAAATTTCAGCCCTTGAAATTTCAAGCCCATAGTAGCACATAAACTGCCTTAGAAAACTCACATTTGTGAACAGAAACTAGGGCAGAAAAAATAAATTTCTCTCTTCTTTGACTTTTCTTTTTCTCTCCTTTGACTTTCATTGAAATTCTCCTTGCACAAAAATCAAAGTGAAGGATAGATGATCAAATGAGGTCAAACTATCTTGTATTTATACATGTCCAGGAGGTAGAATGGTTGCCTCTTTAGGTCGACTTGGTCATTGTGGTGACACTTTCGACTCTTTGACTCAAAAAATATTTTTACTTTTTCTTTTGCAAGAAGTCCAAATGGGACTTTGACTCAATTACATTTCATTCACTCATGATAAAATAAAAAATTGACTAAATAAATATAATAGATGAATATAATAAGTACATCATTGATACATTTGAATTTCATTATGAAGAGCGACACTAGTTACATTTTCAACATGGAGATGGGTTGCAGTATGGGTTCAATAATGTTATGGTTATTCTGACACAGTTTTGCATAGATTTTCATCACATTGGAGAGCTACTATTTTTAGAAATTCTCCTACTTTTTAGGATGCAGCGTTCGGAGGCCTCCATGGCAGTATTGATTACATATTTAGAGTCCTTATGAGCTTACGATTCTAGTGAGCCTTTTTTGAATTACAAGCATAACACTTGCAGTGAGAAATTTGAGTCTTGCATGTCAATTGCAATGGTATATTTGAGATCCTTGTGAGCTCACAATTCCAATGAACTACTTTTAGGCAACATGCAAGATGGGCCTATTTTTGGCGGGTTTTGCATGTCCAATCTAGTCACATATTTGGACTCCCCACTGAAAACCAAGTCCAATGAGGGTGGTTTCATTGACATGCGAGGTATTTCTAGTTTTCGCAAGTTTTGCATGGCAATTATGATGGCATATTTGGACTCCTCATTAAAAGCTAAGTTCGATTAGTATGTTTTTCAAGACATGCGAACAATTGGCTAGTAGCAATGGTCATGAAAGGGTGACAAGTGGTAACTTTCAATGATGACACATGGCAACATCTAATTATGACACATGGCAACTTGTGAGGGTGACAAGCGACAAGATCAAGATGCATGCATGAGCTTGAGTAAAGTGGCAAGTCATCTAAGGAGGACTGCACGTGTCGGTGAGTTAACTAGGTTGCTTGATTGAGTCAACTAAAGGTTAATGGGATGCATGCATGAGTCTAGGAGTGACTTGGCATCTTCTAGAGTTAACTAAGTCACATGCATGCATGGAGAAGTCTATAAGGTGTTCTCTTGAGTTAACTAAATCCATGAATTCTCTTTTCTCCACTTCGCTTTACTCTAACTCTCACTTCCTAGTTCAATTTCAAATGGACTAGAATCATCTCCTCTTCTCTCATGCCAATGGCTAGTCCATCTCCACCTCACCCTAGTTCTTCACCAATTTAACTCTAGCACATTACTACATCACTCCCCTCTATCCTTTGTTGAGCAATGCACATTGCTTTCCCTCTCTTCACTCCACCTTTCCTCTAGTCAACAAGGCCCATGGATTATCTACTCCACTTTTCCCTCCAGTTAACTAAGCTTTCTTCACATGCATTGTTAGTCACACTCAAGCAAACCTCCACAACACCAAACCACATGCACAGTTCACCTCTCTTCTCTCGTCAGTTCAAGAAGAGCCTTGCATGGGTAACTTCCTTAAGTAAGAGAGTGCTCTTGGATGGGCGGATCTTCTTTGACAACAACATATACCATCTTTCTCCTTTCACTTCTCTCTCTCTCTTCTAGCTTCCACTATATTGGGCAAGAACATCATTGTCTCAATTTTGTAACAATCTTCTTAGTGCAACCAACCTCATGGCCTTTGCAAAATAAAGCTTGATTTTTATCTATTGTCTTTGTGGGTTGATCAATGTTATGATGTTTTTTCTTGTGTAATATTGTGAAATTTGTGAGCCTTTTCTTTGGTTAAAATTTGCTATTTAAAAGTGCTTTTTGTCTATTTCATTTCTTATTTAAAAAGCTAATGTCGAAGATTATTTCACCATCTAAGACAAAGTATTTTAGTCACCGCATTCGTGTTCGCATTTGAGTTTAGCATCCTTGAAATTCGAATAAAGTTCGGCAACTAAAATTTTGATAAAATTCAACATATAAAATTTGAAATATTATATACAATTTAAGTTTAAGCAGGCTGAAAAAAATTTAGCCACAGTTCTTCACAAATAAATCATGTAGATTACCCCATAAAAAGCAAAAAATCACCATTAACTTTCACTAAATCCATACAGACAATTACATATTATTCCGTCGACAATGCATCACAATGGAATTATATGCTGATTAACAGAACTATAAATTGACAAAAAATAATTGTTGTTTTAGTTAATGAATTCTATTAATTGAACTGGACAAAAATTCATTATCCATCTCGATGATTCAACCCTCTCGATGAGTTGGTTGACAGAAACATTACTTGAAGAAGATTGATTATTGTTCCCATTAGAAAAGTCTATCAATCAGATAAAAAAACCTTTCTCGGTTTTTCAATGATTCTAAATGCCCCAGTGGCCTAGTTATGCCTAGTTATCCAACTTCCTGGTGACTCGTTATCCAACTCCCAAAGGCACAATTATCTCATCGGTTGGTGGTGGAGTGAGCGATTGTGACTGTGAGTGAGGTGGATTTTCGCCTATCGCCAAGGTTTAGCCTCAAATTCATTAGGGTTACCAAACTTACCATTTTAAATTTTTGTTTTAATTATAAACGATGGAAAAATGTCGAACAACAAAACCCTAAAATGAACTTCAACGAATTTTTGCCGAATTTCATCCAATTTGTTCATGTTCATGTTCGGCATAAAGTTCGGCAAACAGAAACGAATTTGTTCGAATTGTTTTGTGGTTCGGTGAATTTCGAATTCGAAAGATTAAATTCGCTGAACCCAGTGACTTAGTTACCACTTGTTTGACCACTAATTTGTTGACCGAGAACAGCCATTGCATGCTGATTTTTATGTGTTATTTGTACATTTACAGGTTGAAATAGTGCATGCAAGACTAGGGGCACCACCATTTGGTTGGCAAGCAGCGACTCAACAGAGAGGGAGCATGCAACATGAACCGCAAATTTTCCTAAATGTTGCACTAATTACCAATGCAAAATTTAGAAAGCATATCATCCTTTCTTGGTGCAAAAATTTGTACCAACAAGGGTCAAATGTTCCTTTGTCACTAGCCCTATAAGCAAACATTTCTTAAAGACAAGGGCTCCCAAAAGCTAACATTAAAATTCTATGGACCCTGTCAATTACTCCAACAAATTAGCCTTGAGGAGAATGTTGCTTTTAAATGAGAAGGGCATGTTAGAGCCCTGTTACCCACCAAAAAATGGGTAACCCATGGGAGAAAAATCTTCTCCATCTTTGGAAAAACAGTCAGCCAGCACCCCTACCTTTCTCAGTACATGATGATATGGTATGACCCTACACCATTTGCATTGGTCAAGCACCTCTCAACATTTGGCATTCCTCTTGAAGGAAGGTAGAACATCATTTGACGGGTACTTTAACCATTTTGCAATCATGTGCTTTTACTTAATTTTTGGGCATGCTAACATGAATTGAGGGATGATCTGGATGATTGACCAATCTGGAATATAAACATGTTCTCTCACTTCACCAGGGAGGTTAGCTTTTTATCATAGTCCAATGGGACCTCCTCTAAGGCCTTAGGGTTATAGGAGGTGTACTACTTGGGAGACTTGGCCTAAAGTAGTTTGTCCGTGATATTTCATACTTATCACTTTCCATCATTCCCATATTTCATCTCCATTCTTCAAGCTTGCAGTCATTGGTTCATTGGGATTAGCACTCTCTTATCCTCATCATTGAGTCTAGGCCAGAAACTTTGCCCTTGAGGTTGATGTAGCTAAAAGAAAGATAAAAGCATAAAATGGCCACAATGAAGAAAAGGAAAGTTAAAATGAAAAAGATGGTTGAGACATTAATAAGAGAATGGGCAAAATCTCAGTGAGAGCTCCACTACCCTCATTAGCCATCACCTAATTCCTTGAGCACTTGATGCTCCATCACATGATAAAGGAATTATTGCATGTCCCAACCCTGATAAGCGATAAACTAACTCATCATTAAGGGGTAAATAAATGCTAAATCATTAAAAGAAAGCTTGGGCTCCTAAGTTATACTCTCAATCAAAGCATTATCAAAAAGAAGCAAAAGGTGCACCAAAGGGGTGGAAAAAAGCAAGCCGAGGAAAGGGGTAACTCATGCCTTTATGATTGATCCTTCCTTACATATATACACTCAAGATGATGGACCTCCATGAACTAGTCCCATGGCCATGGCACATTGACTTTGAAGTCCTTCCCCTCCATTACCACCACTATCATAAGAGCCTCTAGATTAAAGGGTTGACCTAGGACAAATCACCTCCCCTCAGGTGCTAAAAGAACCAAATAGGGTTGACCATCTAGCCATCCATAACATAAACAGGAACACATTTACAAGACTTGGTCTAGTTAGATATTTGAAGGTGGTCTTAGTTTGATGTGTTATTATGCCCTTAACAATTAAGCACAGTCCAGTATGATGCATCTATAGTCATTGTTCCTAAGGATTGGTGGCTCTCACTTGATCATGAGATGCCTTTCCCATGTGGTTCTTCACATAGTAGCAAAGGCCTTTGAGGGCGCATTGTACCTTCCAAACAGTAATGATGACCTTGCAGATGCAGTGTTTCCCCTCGAGAACAAAGCGTTTGGCACTTTGATTATTCCAAATGATGATCGACACATAAGAGCACCCCCAAATGCTGAAACACTGAGCTCCTCTTGCTTGGTGTTGGATTTACTTGATGTTGTACCCAGCAGACCCAGGACACCCCCAAGCTAGCCTTGACACTATTTGATAAGTGTTAATTGATCCAAAGTCCAGATGATTATGGCCATCCCCAGGATGACAAGCGAGGACTTGTACTCACACTTGGAGCCCCAATGATGGAGAAAAACAATACCATGTCACCCATCTAGCCCTTGAGAGGGTGATGTAGAGCACCTAAAGCATGGTTTTGAGACATGGAGGCACTTTGGGGCATTTCCTGAGATATCCCCTCAAGACTTGCAGTTGATTATGATGATGGGACATCTCATTAGCCCATCCCATGCATTTTTGTAGCATTTATGGCCCAAAAAGGGCATGACATCATGCCTTGGAGGATATCGACCCACACTTGTGTGCTTTGATATATAAGCTATGGGGTTGGTTTATAACACCTTGTCTTGTCAAACACTCAAAGTCAAACCTTTTTTAGGGCTTGTAGGCTAATATTTTTGTAAAAGGGGATATGCCTCATATAAACAAAGGACCCCTTCATTCATTGTATTCATCATCACAAATATAATTCAATTCTCCTTTTATAGCGTGTGAATTGCATTGTCTTTTTCACTACTTGATAAAAATTAATTTTATGGAGCATCTTACTAATGGAGATTGACTATTGCTTTAGAGACATCATTTCAGGATTGAAAGCAAGCTTTTTCATAGAAGGATTGGTAAGATTATTGTTGATTTTTCATTATTTTGTATGTAAATGAATTAATGCTAAGGTTTCTAAATGTTCCATGACTAAAGACATTGTTTATTGGAAATATTGGTAAAAGTTAAAACTTTACATGCTAAACATATTCTTCCTTGAAATCCATAGAACTCCTACTGTGCATCTTCTATTTAATTTCTCCCCTCACAAAAAAGATAGTTACAATTTTACATGAGGAAAAAATATCCTCCCCCCCCCCCCAACTTACTCCAAGAGTCCAATCAATTTCGTTCTTCCTTTGAAATTTTCCCTAAAACTTCATCTTCCCAAGTAGGAATAGGCATTGACCAAAGTTGTGTTGATAAAAAATAATCAAAATCAAAATATTCTCCTTACTTTATATCTCCCGGGATTTTTAAGGCAAGCCACTAAGGCTTTTCTCAAGCCGATTTGCTTCTAAGATTATTTTGAATAGATGTTTGTGGATGAAAATATAGGGTTTGCCTCCTTATACCTTTTAAGTGCAAAATCTAGCTTATGTTGTGGTGAATCCTCCCCAAATAGGGTTGGCATCATCCTTCCTAATCTACTTAGTGCCCCAGAAACCCTAAACCCTCACCAAGCTTCAACTTAAAAGCCTATTTGAGGGTTTATCATGTTCCTTCGTTGATCCAAACATTAAATAACCCTTTGTCTAACTCCTACATGTTTGGGTACACCTTTATCATTGCACATCAATAAGCCCTAGCTTGTAGTGGTCCTTGTTTATTCTAAGGTTTGAATACTTATTTCTTTATAAAGAAGAATTGAGCCTCTTCGTCATTAAAGTAGCTTTCTGTACCCTACTTATATCACCTAGAGCTCTTTAATTGGAATATCCTTATAGGAAAGTACAAGGAAGCCTCCCTTGTGGTGATACTCCACTAAACAACAAGAGGAAGTTTGTTTAGTTGACAATGGCAATCTTTCCTCATTGTTGCTACAAGGTCTAGTCCCTGCCTTGTGAGTCCCCTCACAAGGCCTGTTAGAGTTTGTGGCGACAAGCCCTACCATAACCTTCCTACTTTCAAGTACTTAAGAGTTAGTTGAATAATGTACAAAGCTATTTGCTTTGAATAATGTACAAAGCTATTTGCTTTGAATAAAGCCTGTACCTTAGCAACTATTCCCCTATTTTTTGGGGTTGGATTTATCCCCACAGGGGAGGCTTCTCCAACAAATCTTAGTGTTGAGAAATCTAAGGGTAGCTAAATTAGGTGATTTCTCTTACTTCGATAACTGCTTGTGATGTATTTTTATTTAACTTTTTTAGCTTCTTCTTTCACTTAATCATAATTAGTGTTCTTATCATCAATCATCTACCAAACAATAAAGAACAATGAGATAAGAGAACACAAGATGTAGGTTATCAACTAGAGCCAAAACCTCTCCTCTTAAGAGGAAACCCACAAGAATTCTTCTCTTCTTATAGAACTTCAAATGATGAATTCCAAGACCTGTGAACCTTGACAAAGACCCATCCAAGACAAAGTCAAACTTCTCCTTTGAAGAACATTCTTTTAGCAAAGAGTCAACCCAAGTCAAACCAGCTTCACAACTACTACAATTCTATTTTTTGACCTCAACTTCAGACCTACAATTATGACTGCAATTTCGGCTACTGCAAAAACCCTAGCTTCTATACGTGTGGGAGAATATGGTGTTTTTACCCTTCTTTCTCCTTCTCTTGAGATGGCTTCTTCTTCTAGGTAATTCGACTTGCAAAGGAGACTTCTTTTAGAGACAAATCTCAGCTTCCTAATGTGACTACAATCTAGTACTTGATGTAGTAAGATTGATGCCCTAACTTCGCACATGTGAGGAAAGAAAGCCCAAAACAATTCTTGAAATACTTCGATTTATCTCTCTTCTACTTTGCTTGATATAAGACTTCTCCTTGTCTTGTGATCAAACTTCTTGATGAATGATGGATGTCCCTAAATGAAGTCGACTTCCCTCTTATATATAGGCTACTGGGATGTTCTTAATAGGCCAACACGTCCCTCTTAGAAGGCCAACTTATTATCCTTTGAAGGCCGACCTGTTGCAACAAGTTTGACTTGTCTTGGAGGGTCTTTTATGACTCAAATAATTTTCTCTTACATAATACATGATGTCCAAATGGGTCTTTAACATATTACAGTGACTATTATGACTTTTTGGCTCAAAGACAAGCCCTAAAAGCACTCAATGGGTGCTTGAACTATAAATAAAATAACCTTGAGCATAAAACCCATGCATCAAGAATGACAATAATAAATTTCTCTTTACATCAAATACATAGCATCATGATTACATATGTCATTATGAAGACCGAACCTAGTTACATATTTCAACACTCCCGCTTAACTAGGGAGGTATTCATAATCCAAACATGGTACTTGGACATTCTCATGTTGAAGAATTCTCATAATAAGAGTCAAATTGGTAAGCCATCTCATAAGCTATCTTATCAGCTTATACAAGTGCATCTCATTATACCAACCAACATTGTCACATATCAAGGCCTTCACTAACAGCCCTATCTCTTCACAAGATCAAAGCACAATGCTGGTGAGGCCAATGATTTATAGACACCTAAATCATTGTCTCTCAAGGCACATACTCCACCTGGGTGTTCAAAGGGTATGTCCTTTTAGGACAATTCATGTCTTGGAATAAAACATCCTCAAGGAATTTCCTCATCGGCTACTCTTGCTCATTGAATGCCCTACCACATCCTCAAAGGGCATCGAAATCAATCTCATATGCTTACCCAATCCTCCATTATTTCTTCATAACATGAAGACAAGAATGATGTATCTATCTCTCCCTCTCAACTAGTGAGGATATACTCATTCCTATGAAAAGGAATATACTCAAGCTCCTCTTAACTAGGGACTTGTTTCCAACAAGCAGCTCTCTGCTATTTGGTGGAGATCATGGTACTATCAAATGCTTGTAAGGCTCCTCTTTCCAATGTCATGAACTTCATCTTCTTCATCATCGAGATTTTTTCATCATCACTTTATCATAGGGCATAAGCCATCTTCTCCATCACTTTCCTTGAACAAACCATAGTTTGAACCTATAGTCATGTCATATTTATTTTTATCGGAAACAGCTACCTCTTATAAGTCGTGTTTCTTTCAGGATCTTCCATCCAATCACATGTCTAAGTCATGTTTCTTTCAGGATCTTCCATCCTGAAGTACTAGTTGTAGGTGACATCTACAACTCTCTTTTGGTAGCCCTGTTTCAACCCAACCAGATGATTTCAAAAATAAAAAACAAACATCAAATTAAAATTACCTTTTTATGATGGCCTTTAGTCATGACATCAACATCCTGCTATTTTGGTATGTGCACCCTTACATGCCATGTAAATGAGAACTTTTTCTTGTTTGTGTATAAACAGTTTCGAATCATATGGATGCACATGAATATATATACTTTTCTTTAAAATTTGAGTGTTTTATGTGTTTTTGATTGACCAGTTTTTTGGTCTGGTTTTGACCGGTTCCCGGTCTGGGGGGTCTACTGGTTTAATGACTGGTCCGGTTCTAATAACTATGGAACTTTGACCAATAGAAACGTGGACAGCAATTAAAGGCCAGATTTGACAATCATCAACCTGAAGGAACCCCTTAACTGGCACATACCACCAAAAAGTTGTGTTAACTAGTATTTTAATGAAAATGCAGAACCTAGAAATCTATCACCTTGAATAGCTCAAGTTTATTCCAATTATCATTGGTAGAGGAAAGGACCAGGCAGAGAGATAGTCATATTAACAAAATCCACAACAAATATGCCACTCTGATTTTTAGTGAGCTTGTTGCTAACAAGGCAACAACAAATATGCCACTTTGAATTTTTTAGTACGCTTGCTGCTAAGAAGGTATCACAAAGACCACTTTGATTTTTTAGTAAGCTTGCCACTAAGAAGGCATCACAAATACCACTTAGATTTTTTAGAAAGCTTGCTGCTAAGAAGGCAGCACACAGACAATACTCACAAGAAAGCAATGGGGATCCACAAGGCACAAAGGAGTCATATTAATAAAACCCACAACAACAAATACGCCTTTATTTGATGACAATGCAGAACCCGGACTTCTATCACCCTGAGTAGCTCAAGCTTATACCAATCATCATTGTTAGAGGAAATAACCAGGCAGGGACATAGTCATATTAACAAAACCCACAACAACAAATAGGCCAATTTGATTTTTAGAAAATGTCGCTAAGAATGACAACAAATATGCCACTTTGATTTTTTAGTAAGCGTGCCACTAAGAAGGCACCACAAAGGCTACATTGAATTTTTAGTAAGCGTGCCACTAAGAAGGCAGCACAAAGAAAGTACTCACAAGCAAGCAATGGTGATCCACAAAGCATAAAGGAGTCATATTAACAAAATCCACAAATATGATACTTTAATTTTTAGTAAACTTGTTTCTAAGAAGGCACCACAAAGAAAAAACTTGCAAGCAGGCAATAGGAATCCACAAAGCACAAAGAAACCATATTAACAAAATCCACAACCACAAAAGTGCCACTTTTATTTTTCGTAAGCTTGCCACACAACAACAAATATGCCACTTTGATTTTAGTAAAGATTGCCACTAAGAAGGCATCATAAAGACCACTTTGATTTTTTTAGCTTGGCACTAAGAAGTTGGCTACAAAGACAATACTCACAAGCAGACAACAAATATGCCACTTCGATTTTTAAGTTTGTTTGCCACAAAGAAAGCATCACAAAGACCACTTTGATTTTTTAAGTAAACTTGCCGCTAAAAAGCTGGCACAAAGGCAATACTCACAAACAGGCAACAAATATGCCACTTTGATCTTTAGTAAGCTTGCCACTAAGAAGGCATCACAAAGACCACTTCGAATTTTTAAGTAACCTTGCCGCTAAAAAGCTGGCACAAAGACAATACTCACAAGCAGGCAAGCAAGCTTGCCGCTAAGAAGCTGGCACAAAGACAATACTATACTCGAAAGAAGCTAGCACAAAGACAATACTTTACTCACAAGAAGCAGCACAAAGACAACACTCGCAAGCAGGCAAGTAAGCTGGCACAAAGACAATACTTACTCACAGTTAGGCAATGGGGATCCGCACAGCACAAAGGTACCTCTAAGCAACATTAGTACTTGACCAAGGCACGATAATATCGCATCGACCAAGGGGGACTTCACCCCAAAAAGCCATTTTCCAGGTTGAAAGAGGTTTTGGTGCCTTTACTACTTCATAAATCACCCTTGTCTCCGAACTGTTGCAATGTGGGAATAAAAACTCTCACACACACACACAGACTCAGAAAACTTACCGTTGTTGCCGTGCGACTCGGACAACGGAGCTGAAGCCGAGACTGAACTTACAGTCGATATTCCCCCGATGTCTCTGTTTAGGGCAGCGCTGAATGCTTCCACAGCTTCACCCGAATGCATATGCTCATCCTGTATCAATATACAAACATGTCCAGTTTGGTAAACCAAATTTTCTAAAATTCCCCTGGGCAAGATCGCCTTCCCCTGAATTCAGTGAAATTTACAAAATATAAAGTTGGGTCAAACTTTTGCAAGCTGAATACTTTGATCATCAACTCTGCGGAATAATACTTTGAAAACGCATTGTTTTTTCAATGTGTGAACATAGAATTAAGAGAAAATATAAAAATTTCTTTCAGGTGACCACGAAACCATGATCCAGGAAATGATTAAGGTGAAATCTAGGAATTCAGTAAACACGGAAAGAAGGAAATAAACCAACCTCGTCTTCTTCCAGAAATTTTACAATTCCTGCGTCCATCGAGCCCTAGGCAGAAGAAATCAATTGCTATGACGTAAGAGCTATTATAGTGTTTCCCCCTTTATATTGTTCCGGGAGTAATATTTAATTCCTGGTGAGCTTGATGTTCCACAGACAACAAATTTAAGTGTATATGTCACTGGTGTGCAAGGTTTTGTGGCGTTCAAACCTAAGTTTTATTATGCTTGAATGCATCAATAAATCAAAGCCAATCAAAGTATTCAACCGCTTTGGGTGTCCTGCGAAGGGTTTACTTCCTCCGAAGTCAGAGAAATCATGGATCGGTCTATAGCACCATTTTGCGGTGTGCGCTCACAAGGGTTTACTTCCTGCGAAGTCAGAGAGATCATGGATCGCTCTATAGCACTATTTTGCAGCCTACGGTGATATGTGATGTCGAAATTACCTTATTATATGGCTTTTTACACGTCTCTGTGTGTGGCTTTTTAACATATTATTATATGGATTTGTTTGTTCGCAGCTTAACTAGATATTGTACAGTTTTAGGAGTGCGGTGTCATCTATATGGTTTTTAAGGTTTTAAGCATGGTGAGTCGGTTTGTTGGCATCGGTTTGTTGACCATGGTACGTGTCCAGTGATCCCTACAAATGGGTTGTAATTTATACAATAATTACTTTTGATTTTGAATACGGTTGTAATTTATACAATAATTACTTTAGATTTATTTCAAATTGGGATCCATCAACATCTATCCAGTGTCTAACCCATCAAATCTTTTCTTATTCGAAAAAAATTGTTTGTATATCAAAAAATTTGATATCTTTTGGTGTGTGGTAGACTTATCTTTAAGATGGAGTCCCTTTTAAATAGGCTACATTTTATATAAATATCATGGATCAACACGAAGGGAACTTAATACCGTGGGCCATTTTTATTTTTATTATTATTTACCAAGGGAACTTAATACCATGGGCCATTTTTTTTATTATTATTATTTACCAAGGGAACTTAATACCATGGGCCATTTTTATTTTTATTATTATTTAATTTTAATAGTGTTATTTTTTATTTCGTTATTGTTATTTTTATTTTTATTTTTTTATTTTATTTTCATCGTGCTAAAATGTTTATATTTTATTAATCTTTTTATTCAATTTTATTTTGATGTAATTTGACTTAGTCAAAATGTTAAACATTACATTACAACTTCTCTACCATACTAGGCTAGATAGCGCCTCAATAAGAATATGTTGCTAGTTATTTAAAGATATGTTGGCCATTTTTTCTCACCTTAAGCGAACATTTTTATAGATATTCATCTTGCTTTGGTTTAACAGTTGGGACATAAATTATTTACCTAGATTCAAGTATGGGTTGAATAATAAGGAGAAATTATTTTAACATTGGTGAGGCTAAAGATAGTTTATGGGACATACTGCATTGCCATCTAATTTCTACATTCATTCATTTTCCTATGTAACCTCACAATGAGCGCTCCCAGCTTCTCAACAACCCCCTCACTGAGTAAATTATCCCAAGAGCTAGCTCTCATAATATCTACATAATTGTCCCTATTGTCTTTGAAGGCCTCACATTCTAACATGAAATGCTTTTATGTTTCCACTTTTCTAGAAGTGTAAAAAACACACTTTTTATTCCCAAACTTCTTTTGGTCTTTTCGAGCAACCTGTTTCATAATGGACCTGATGAGAATTAGTCCTTAACTAAGCAATACAAATTTTGGCTCTCTAAAAAATATTGGCCCCTATCTATGCTTTTTTATAAAGATTATGAGTGGGATTAAACTCTTCAATATAGTGCTCTCTCTTTCCCCCTCGCTCTTTATCCCAAGTATGCTTGTGGGACTTATCCATAACAAAAGTCTTTATCTCTTTACTATTTGTGTGGCACGTGTTTAAGTAAATACCTCATTTACTAAACCATTTGCTATTTTGCCACATCCAAATCTTCTTTCTTTTGCACAATGTGTCATTGAAGACAATCTTAGCCCATCTTCTCTCTTCCATTTGCTCATTCTTTTTTAAATACCTTAAGTCGCACGTGATTGCTTCAATAGGAGTAGTGATCTGGACTTATACAGGAACACAATAAATATATATATATATAACCATACACAAAGAGATGCAGCATAAATAAAACTTCACTTCATTAATATCAAAGAACTGAAATATGTTTACATCCAGAATGGAAATAAACTAGCTCAGACGATGGTAGCCTAGCTCTGAGAAGATATGTGGTGGCTACATGCCTCTGAACTGTGTTACAGTAAGGCTCGAATGCTTATTTATTATTGAGAAACAATGGAAAACCCTAAACATCCAAAAACCTAACTCTAAGAGATGAAGAGCCAAAACTATGGGCCCTGTTGGGGTAAACTGATACATCAACTTCCTCGGGTCATAACTTTGGAATACAGTCTTTGTTTGATGCACACGATACCTCATTAGAAAGATTTATCCTAGGACTACAACTTTTGAATACAAATGTTAATCACAACTGATGTTTGCCTGTTTTCCAAAAAAAAAGTTGTTTAGGGCCTCAAAACGGCTCCAAAAGTTTAGGACCCAAAAAAAACTGTCAAAAATAGTAAATTGTGCTACAATTAAGGAAATTGGAAAACTGAAAGAAACAATGGTGGGGGTCCAAGTGGAATAAGTGGGTGGACACCAATATCCACCTGGATCAGTCTTCCCCCCTTAGGAAATAACGGTCCCCATTGTATTGTTAGTCTGTATGAGATGAAGAAACTTATGTTGAACTTGGCACCTAGTAAGTTGTTTGCCTTGGTGCAGGAGTTGACCTTCTTTGACAACTTGATATAGCTGGATCCTCTACTGATGAGTGTTCTTAATCTATGTATCCATGATCCTATTAGTCGTGGCCTGCTTGATACGGCTTGGGTTGAGCTCTATTGGTGTCAGCTGCTCAACAATGTTTGATGTGTCTAGTAAAGGGGGAAATTATAGTTGCAGTCGGTCCACATTGAATACTTGGTGCAAGCCAAGGAACGATGGAATGCTAAGCACAAAAGCATTATCTCCTGCAGCCTTAGTGATGGTGTAAGGCCTATATCAGAGCAGGAAAAGCTTGCAGTGGGCCCTAGCGAGGCACTCCTTCTGCAAATGTAACCAAACTTTGTCGTCCACCTTGAACTTGTTTGGTAGTCGATGTTGATCATGTCGTTGTTTGTACTTGGCATTTTCTCTGTCAAATATATCATGGACCTGTTGGCGGATGTGTTGAATGCACTCAATGTATTTGTTAGCCCTGTTAGCTTCAAAATGGACATGAGTCGAACCTGCTTGAGTAGTTGCAAATGGTATGGCCACATCAATGGGACATAGTGGTTGGAATCCCAACCCCACTTGAAATGGGTTATGACAATTTGAGCTATGGAGAGCTTTGTTGTAGTTGTGTTGGACATAAGGGATGTTTTCGTCCCATGCGTGTAGATGTTTCGAGTTGTACAAGTGTAGAATGTGCATGATCATCCTATAGACGACCTTTGTTTAACCATTAGTTTGGGGGTGGAAGGTCATGGACTTAGTAAGCTTGGTATCCAGCATCGACCATAGGCTTGACCAAAACGTACTCAAAAACTTATTGTCTCGATCTGAGATAATGGACAGTGGGATCCCAAAGTGTACCCACACTCATTTAAAGAAGAGCTTAGCAGTGGCTTTTGTTGTGATACTTTTCTTGTAGGCCATCAGAATAACCATCTTAAGGAATTTATCGACGACCATGAAAACACAGTCGTTGCCATGTTGAGTAGAAGGAAGGCCCAACATGTAATCCATGGAGATGGATTCCCAAGGCCAGTTGGGAGTAGGTAGAGGACTATATAGACCTTGCTTCTTGATGGTCGGTTTGGCAATGGTGCGGGCAGTGCAGGATCTAATGTACTTCCCAACATCCTGTCGAAGGTTCAGGCAATAAAAATACTTATGTGGCACTGCCACTATTTTCTCTACTCCAAAATGTCCAGCAACCCGACTATAGTGTGCCTCCCAAATCATCTTGGTACGCTCGCTTGAAAGAACACAAGGTGTCCTAGGTAGCATAATAGTGCACCCTAGAGGTGAAAATGTAGAACTTTCTTGCCTTCCAGGAGCATTTGGTATGTGTTGTCGAATTTTGGACCGCTCTTGTAAAGATGTAGGCACCCCGAAGTCTTGTGTCCACAAGAGTCGAGCACAGTGATTAGCACCATGACTGGTGGTTGGTTGAGGCAGTATGTAACTTTATTGGTGCTACCCTTCTTATACTTAATGTTCAAATGGAATTATTACATGTATGTGGACCATTTTTTATGGTGATCATTTTGTAACTTCTCTTGTGTATGAACCATAGGGCTTGATGGTTTGTGTGGATAACTGTTTCCTTCCCCATAATGTAATGGTTCCATTGTTGGCAAGACTGCATAATGGAATACATCTCCTTGTCATAGGTGGGATACTTTCGAATTGTGTCTAAAAGTGTCTCACTATGATATGCCATTGGATGCCCCTACTAAGTAAGAAATGTACCAATAGCATAGTCGGATGCATCTGTCTCAATCTCCAATGGTTATTGCAAATTTGGTAATGTGAGCATTAATGCATAGCAGAGGTGATGCTTCTACTTGGCAAACACCTTTTATTGGGATTCAAACCAAAAGATCTTTGCTTTCACTCCGCCCTTGGTGGCTTGACTCAAAGGCCAAGTGATATGAGAGAACCCCAACATGAACCTGCGGTAGAAATTGGCATGGCCCAAAAAGTTGTGGAGCTCTGTTAGAGTGGTTGGGGCTAGCCAATCGCAAATAACTTGTATGTTGTTTGGGTCCACATGCACACCCCACTCATTAATGATGTACCCCATATATTGAACCTAGGTCATACCAAAAGTGCCTTTCTTCATATTGGCACACAATTTGTGTTTCATAGGGTTTGGAGGACCTGTCGAATATGGTGGAGGTATTCTTCCCAACTCTGGTTCAAAATCAGAATGTCGTCTAGATAAACTACCACAAATGAGTTGGTGAAGGTCTGGAAGATGTCGTCCATCAGCCTCATGAACGTTGTGGGGGCATTCATCAACCCGAAAGGCATAACTAACCATTCAAAAAGGCCCTCCTTAAATTTGAAGGCAGTGTTCCACACATAGAAGGGTTCGATTGGTACCTAATGATAACCAGACTTCAAGTCAATCTTGCATAAATATTTGGCCCCCATGAGCTAGTCAAAAAGGTCATCAATCTGTGGGAATGGATAGTTATTCTAGACAATGATCTTATTCAGCGCCCAACAATCAATACAGAGTCTCCAAGTCTCGTCCTTCTTTTGTACCAACACGATTGGGCTCCCATAGGGTGGTGAACTTGGCGAGATGTGCCCTTTTTGCAACAGCTCTTGAATATGCCTCTTGATTTCATCGTTCTCCAAAATAGAGCGTCGATAGATTGGTCTATTGGGTAGTAGCGCACCTTAGGTTAGATCGATGGAGTGCTTGATCTGATAGTGTAGGGGTACCCCTATGGGTGAGGCGAAGATGTCCTTGTACTCCTCCATGACCTTGTCCATCTGTTGTTGTCGTGCAGAGGAGCCTTGCCTAGAGGCCTTAGGTGTGGCCACAAACTTCTTCTTTTCTCGTGGGCGAATCATATGGAAGACAATTTTCTCAATCTAGGAAATGATCTTACTGCATTGCTTTGCAAAGATCAAAGAGATGGCAATAGGTGGTGCTACCTCTAGTATTGTGTAAAACTTATTGCCCAAAGTAATAATAAAAGTAAGAGGCCTAGACTCATACACAACATGATGCTTCTACAAGTATGGTTGGCCTAAGAATACAACACACACTTCAAGAGGAGCAACATCAAACAATACCTCATATGTGAAGGGCTTGATGTTGTAGGGAAGGCAACACTGTTGGCTGATGCAAAGATCTCGTCCTTGGTGAAGCCACTTGATGGTGTACGAATGCAGGTGTGTTGTGGTCGGTATGTCCAGCCGCTTCACGACCTCTACTGAAATGAGGTTATTTTGGCTCCCGTTGTCGACAATGAACTGCAACGGAGAACCCCTCACCCACATTTGTGAGTGGAAGAGGCACTCCCGCTCCTCTAGATCTTCAGGCTCAATCTCTTGGATCTTGGTGGTGGCAACGGTGGCACTAGGCTTCATGTCAATAATATGCTTCCCTTTGTCATTCCCCTTATTGGGTTCTGAGAGTCAGAACATGCATTTGATTTAAAAGCCTTTAGCTCGACCACTAGTGACTGCTTGGCCCTACACTCACTCGTGTTATGAGTGGGGCTCTTATGGAAATCACACCATTTTCTTGTGTCCTTCTTTGTCTTTGTGGTGTTGTTCTTTTCTTGCGGCTTCAACGGGTTGTCCTAGTTTGTCCCAAATTTTTAGATTGGACACTTAGTGTTAAAATTGGATTCCATGAACGAGGAGAAAGGAAAGCACGAGAAGTTTGAAAATTTGTGGAAGGGGCCCTTAAAAATTGTTGCTTTTCACAGAAACAATGCCTACTTACTCAAAGATCTGACAAATGAACTACTTGGAGGAGGACCTGTCAATGGCAGGCTACTAAAACATTTTTTCACTTGAAATTCAGTCAATCCAACACTCCATTGTACATATCATTTTATTTTCAAAACTGCAAGTGTGGCTGGTTAACATTAGGAACTTGAAGCATGAGGAGAAGGCCCTAATATTTTGGTGATCTGCTACCATATGTAAGGTAAAGGTAAAAACAGACAGTTAGTTAAGTTTCAATCTTTTTGTGTTTTACTCCATTTCCCAATGCTTAGGCTACTAGTCTACAGTGTTATTAACACCTCACTAGGAGGCTGCCATCCCCAATGGAGCCAATGTTAGGGTCCTAGGCTCTAGGGATCAAAATGTATTTTCCTTTTTTTATTCATTTTGGGGGATTTGCATATCATTTTAGCATATGAATCATTGTTATCATAGTCTAAAGGATCATTATCTAAGGTCGCTATAAGTTTTTCAGGTCATAGAGGGTCCTTAAATACAAAATCAAATTTGAGAGAGTCTAAGTCCGTGAGAGGGTCATAAGGTCATTTTTTCATGTAGATTCATTGCGGGTTCATGGGAGTCATTTCATGGGGTTTCCATTTATTACAAGTTAAAACCACAGGAGTCAAGTTCCATTTGTTAATGTTCTATGGGTTTGTAAGTGGTGTCCATCATATCCCCATGTCACCATTCACATGTCACCTTTCATAAAATCATAACTCGCCTTTACATACTTCTTCCATGCACCATTTACCATGATAGATTCCCGTCATTCATATTTACCATCATATACACCCCCCTCCCTCCTCAAATCACCTCTCATCATCATTTCCATTACATCCCCCTAAACTCATAATTCATCATCATCACCCATAATTCATGATTATCATAACCCCTTTACCCAAAGTTTACATTCATGACCAAAACAAGCCATATGGAGCGTAAAAATAAAAAATAAAAAATCATGTTGCCTTCATTCTCTCTCCAATCCATAGTTTGCGCTCTAAAAAGGTTCGACAAGTCGCACAGCAGAAGCTCGAAAGCAGCTTGGCAAGGGATCGAAGGCAGGTTTTTCAAGTGGGAGAAGGTTGCTACGTAGATTCTAAACCACACAATTGTTGTACAACTGCCGCATAATCGATTCAATCTCCTTACATAGGTCAATGTTAGTCTCGCACTACTTCCATTCGAGCTTTCATGTTGTCTGAGGTAGGAAACATATTCTCCAGCCATAACTTTCCTTAGAAAATCAACTAAACATTTATTAGTAAATATTGTGTGTGTTTGTTGCATAATTGTTGCGCAAAGCCCTGCATATTGATTGGTATGTGTTCGAGATGTTTGAAATGTTCAAGATTTGTGTGTCAATTTTTATGTGTTCATGTGTATTTATGCATAGTCCATCACTCAAATTTCATGTTAATTGGCATAATTTCCTTCGCATATGCCCAGCTGTATGATTTGGCATGTTAAAAGGTTGTTTGGGCATAATAATTTTCCAAGACGCAAAGTCATATAACTCTTGTGAAAACCCTTTCACTTGGCTTTATTCATCACGTTGTTACCTCACTTCATCGCGCTATAATCCTTTTTATTGCTCATTGCACTATCAGTTAACCTTTTCTCCACAGACTTGGTGTATGCAACGTAAACATAGTTGAAAGTGTGTGTTGTAGTTTTTAAAAGGCAGATGAAAAGCCCAAGGAGAAAAAGCAAAGCAAAGGGAGGAGAGGTAGTTCGTGTTGAGCCCAGAAGTTTAGAGATGGTGAATGTTGACCCTATAATCAAAGTGGCATTCGAATAGACAAGATGCATATAATTATGTGAGAAAATTCAAACACATGGCCATCATTTCCAGCTTACTGGTACGTTTGCCCTAAATTTTAAATGTGACAAGGTCAAATTTTGAGATTTAGAAATTACGGTGTCTGAAGAAACTATTTCTCAAGTCACAGAGATTCCCTGGCATGGTGAAAGCTAGTTCAAAGGAAAGGAGTTGGATGCCTCAAATTTTAAAGATTTTGTAAAACCTCAGTAAAAGGAGAAATATGACACTACATTCCCAAGAAACTACCGATTGAACCACTATAGTCAAATGTTGAAGGTAATACAAAGGTATTTTACATGTGAAATATGATTCAGCAAGGTGTACCAGTATAACATTAGGTTGCTTTTGCATTTCACTGGCAATAGGAGCCTAAACTTACCTTATTACCTATTCAAAAGCTTGGGCAAGATGGCAGAAAGAGTTCAGTCTAAAGGAGAGAAACAATTCCCTAGCTTGTTCCATTTTGCACTAATCAAACTATTAGTTTTGCATGAGTTAGAGAAAAAGAAAATGTCTTGGGATGGTTTCTTGTCAGCCTCGAGTTTGTTGGCTCATGCAGACATTTCTCCTACGGAAGCAGATGAAGGGATACCTAAAGCTGAAGAGACAATGAAGGAGTCAATGAGGGATAGGAGAGCAACTAGTAAGGGGAAAGGAAAGATACAAGTGGTCCATGAAGAAACACAATTTCTTCATAGATTGAGGACTATATTTTATACCAAAAAGTTGATTGAGGGGCCAACTTCTCAAAAGACGATTGATCTCCCAGATGATATGCCAGAACAGGGTGTAGGGGGTGATCAAGGTGCTCAAATGGAAGACAAAGACCTTGAAATTACAAAGTTTCAGGACAACATTGCTAAAGCTCATCTTAAGATTGCTTATTTGTAGAAGGAAAACTAAGATCTCGGCCTCGTAGCAGGAAAAGCAGCCCAACAACAGGAAAGTGAGTTATCCAAGAGGCCTCCTAGACCTACAATCCAGGATAAAGGAAAACATGTAATTGATGTAGAGGAGATAACAGAACCCAATTGGCAATTAAGGAAGCCTATAATAAGGTCAACAGCCAAATGGAAAGAGTAGATGAAAGAAACCTTTCAATCAGTAGAGAAGCCAAAGTTTGATTAATGGAAGGAACATCGGAGGTTATTTGAGGAGATTGAAGACTGCCAACGACAAGTTGATTAGATAACAAAGAATACTAAAATTTACAAGAGGGCCATCAATGACACCATCTCAAAACCTGATGCTCAAGCTACAAAAGCTCTTGACACAGTTGACAAAGGCAAAGTAGTCTAAAAATTGACTCTTCCCCTTCATAGACAAATAAAGAACTATTACATAAGAAATCTAATTATGAGGAGAAGATTGAGGCTAATGAAATAGAAGCTGGCAAGGGCTAGGAGACAACTTAGGAAAATCAAATAGTCATAGTCACCTAGCAATCTGCCCACAGTAGCACAACCATCTAAAGAATCTAAAACAACATCCAACAAAGGAACAAAACCATTAGCTAACAAGAAGAGGAGGAGGTAGCTTTGGTATCTTGACTTAATTTACTCATTGTTATCACATACTCTGTTCCATTATGCTGAAAGTCAAAATCTTTGTAGCCAAGGGCTCATTTTGCAATCATAAGAGGTCATTTTTTTATGAAACTATGAAAGTTTTTGGAGTTTTGATGTATGTTGGGAGTTATAATGTGTATGTGATGGATTGTTGCATATTGCAATGCTTTTGGAGAGGGAAATATCAAACAAACTCAAGATTTAAATTATGTTGTGCAAGCAGTGACTACGCATTTTGGGGATCTACACACATTTAAGGTGGCATCCAGTGGGTACTACAACAACACAACACTATCTCCAAAGTACCTATCGACTAAGTTTCATCTAGTACAACTTGTAACCATGTTGAGCTGGAATTCTACTGCACAATCGTTGCACAATTGCATCGCGACTTATCACTCATGCCTGCTTTTGTATTTTGGTTATTTTTGGACCTTCTATAATTATGTTAGTGATCGGGATAGATGGATAAGATTGATCTTCTGACCTTGATGTTGTTGTTGGCTTGTTGGGGCCTAACCTAGGTTCGAAAGAGTTATTAGCCAAACAAATCTCGCGCTACCGGCCCTTACGACAACATTTCAAGGAGCGCGGATTGAAGTCTCACCCGAGGTAGCAAGGTGATCCGGATCTTGGGAGGAGGCCCCCAAGATCTAAAAGATTGAAATGGATATTGGGAGGAGAGACACCCAAGATCTGAAAACTTGCATTACCAAAAGAAAAAGAGGACCACTGATCCGGGTCTTGAGGGGAGGCCCCCAAGATCTAAAAGATTGAAATGGATCTTGGGAGGAGAGACCCCCAAGATTTGAAAACTTGAAATAAATCTTGGGGGAAAGGCCCCCAAGATCTTAAAACTTGAATTGCCAGAAGAAAAATAGGAGAATGCCTAATAAACAAAACCACAAAGAAACTTTTTATTAAAACCCACTGATCTGGATTTAAACATGAATGCAACAAAATTACAGAGATAACCATAAAGACAAATATGTAGCGGAAATAATACTTCATTTCATTACTGTCAAATACTGAAATATGCTTACAAACAGAAATGGAAATAAACCAGCTAGGGCGATGGTAGCTTATCTCTGAGAAGAGATGTGGCAGCTACATGCCTCTAAACTGTAAAGGCTACATTGTGGCGGACAATTTGTCCCTTTTACAAAATGTGACTTGTTACTTATAGTATTTTTCAGTTACAATACCACAGGTCAATTCCATGGGTGAATGAATACCATGGGTGGATTTTACAATACCATGGGCGGATGCCATTTACAATACCATGGGTAAATTCCATGGGTGAAT
>APFE031025094.1:33697-69074 GCA_000404065.3 Pinus taeda | reverse complement strand
GATTAATATAGGATGCCTTAAAACCTATGTTACACAGGAATCACTCTCGCGAGGGGAAAACCTGTTCTAATGGTTTCCGTGTTTTTGGGAGTTTTGGAATTGAATGGAAACATATTTTTTCAGCGGGAGTTTGAATGGGAGTTTGGGAAAGTTCCGGGGCGTTCTCTAGGGTCGGGGAATACAAAGCTTGTAGAGAAATACGCTGAATTGCCCAGAAAACATGAAAGGCCAAAGACATGTTTAACAACAATATCGTTAATTGAGAAACTGGGGCAATGCCTTAATGGGTTAAGGAAGCGTGTGGCACACAAAACATGAAAGGCCAAAGACATGTTTAACACCAATATCGTTAATTGAGAAAATGGAGCATTCTCTTGATGGGTTAAGGAAGTTTAACATCAATATCGTTAATTGAGAAAATGGAGCGATCTCTTGATGGGTTAAGGAAGCGTGTGGCACCTCAAAGTAAGGGTGATATTGGACAAAACATGAAAGGCCAAAGCTATGTTTAACACCAACATCGTTAATTGAGAAAATGGAGCAATCTCTTGATGGGTGAAGGAAGCGATATCGGACAAAACATGAAAGGCCAAAGATATGTTTAACACCAATATCGTTAATTGAGAAAATGAAGCAATCTCTTGATAGGTTAAGGAAGCGTGTGGCACCTCAACGTAAGGGCGATATGTGGGATGTCAAGCTGATGAGTATTTCTTTTGTTGTTTCTGTATATATATCGTAGAAGATTGTGTGTGCATATTGTATGTCGCAATCAATGCTTAAACATTAGAGTTGTTTTTTTCTCATAAGAATAACTAGAGAAACACCCAGAGAATATATTTATATATAAGAGAGATTATATATTATATATTTAAATTGATTTTAATATTTGAGTATTTTGAATCAATATTAATTTTTTGGTAGGTAAGCACCCACGGAGAACCAGTGACACTATCGCAAGGAGTGCCTAATAGCACCCATTCACTTCAATCAAAGCCCGTGGGTAATCATTTTAATTTTAATTATTATATAATTAATAATAAAAAATATGTATAAATTTTTAATTTTTAATTATTATATAATATTACCACTCCCGAGTAGCTGTTTCTTGTAAATTTTGGGGAGACCTCTAGCCGTTCTGGAAACCTGTACCCAAGTTCTCAATGTTCTCACATTCCAGAAACTCATGCAACATAGCTTAACATTGTTTTGGTTTCCATTTGTTTTTTTGAACTAAGGAAATAGGGTAATTGCCCAAGACTCAGAGGTATTGACAGGAGAGAAACCCTGCCTCCTTTCGGACCACTAGTTGGTTATTTCAAGTGGTGTGGTTTTCCTTGATTAAAGGTGATGAGTCAACCTGCATTCCGGATTAGTAGCCAAAGATAGTTGTCCTCACTACTGGTTTGACAACTGAGTTATGATAAGTTTTCCCACTTGCGAAAAAAAATATATCAAATTTTGTTTTAAATTGGAAACTTGGTTAATTTGAATAATTACTTTAGGTTCAAGAAATTCATTGAATATATGCACATTTCCTCCTCTTGCATGATATAAATTGGAAACTTGGTTAATTTGAATAGTTGCTTAGGTTTAAGAAATTTATTAAATATATGCACATTTTCCTCCTCTAGATGACCAATTTGCCCGTTCTTTTTGGAATTCTTTTTTCTCCTGCAAACTAAATAAATTTTCTAAATTTTCTAACTCTATCAAAAGAAAAAGAAAAACAAATCCTTAGCTAAAAACTAAATGTGCTAAATGAAATTATTTTGAAAGTTAACTCTTTCAATGTAGGCTAAATGTGAAATAGAATTGCTTCGAAGATGAACTCCTCCCATCAACACTAAACGTTAAATGAAAGGCTAAATGCTAAATGAAATTGTTTTGAAGCTTAAATGTTTTAAGTTTTTGAATTTGTTTTAACAGGTATAGTATATTTAGCATATTCTTTGAAAGTTAACTCTTTCTGTGAAGGCCAAATGTGAAGGCTAAATGTGAAATAGAATTGCTTCGAAGATTAACTCCTCCTATCACCACTAAGCCTTAAATGAAAGGCTAAATGTTAAATGAAATTGTTTTGAAGGTTAAATGTTTTAAGTTTTTGAATTTGTTTCAAGGGGTATGGTATATTAGCATATTTTTTTGAATGAGTGAATAACAATGTTAAAGCGATGGAGAAGGAAGAAGTATCCAATAAAATAAAATATTTTATTTCTTTATTAATAAAAATCTTGTTTTTTTTTATTGATCGAGAAGAAGAAGTAATAATAAATATTTTTTTTTTTATTGATGGAGAAGAAAGAAGTATTTAAAAATAAAATATGTTATTTCTATAAGATATTAGAATTAAAATGAAATTTGTTTGAAATAATTATGAAGTTTTTAAACAAAATCTTATGTTTATTATGGAGTTGTCTATAATGCGGATTTTTTGGAGATTCCGGTGACGGAATCCGGCAAAAAAATTGAGGTTAAATCTTGATTTGTTGCAGTTAAAATGGTTTTTTAACTATAATTTGGATTCAAACCCTGAAAAACCTCTGTGACGCTTTGATTGTGCAGAACTAGCTATCAACTTGCGATTTCCAATGAAAAACCTCTGTTGATGCTTTTGATTGTGCAGAAACTAGCTATCAACTTGTGATTTCCATAATCCTGCCGGATTTTGACCGGAAAAACCCACCAGAAAAACTTTCAAAGTCGCATTATAGACAACTGCGTTTATTATAGTAATATTTAATTACAAATACATGGTAAGCTGATCATATAAATTAAGTATAATTAGACATGGTGTACAACAAATACTATATTAATATATTTTTTGAAAAAGTAAATGACAATGTTTTTTTATTTTATTTTATTTTATTTTTATTTTTTTTCTAGTTAAGACTACCTAAGTACCCACTGGGGATTTGAACCGATGACCTATCACATGGAGTGCCTTAGCAAGGCACCCATTCACCGTCAATGCAAAGTCCCATGGGCAGTAAATGACAATGTTAAGATGATGGAGAGGAAATAAATATCCAATAATGTATTTTTTTTTATATTCTTTTTACTGAGACATTAAAATTAAAATCTTATATTTTCTTAGAATTAAATTTTATATTCTCTTAGAATTAAAATCTTGTATTCTCTCTATTGAGATATTAAATTTTAAGTGAAATTTTATTATTAAATAATGAATGGAAGTTTATAATAATATTTAATTATACATGTTAAACCATTTTTATGTTTGAAAATATAAATTAATTATAATTAGACATTATGTAAAACATTTTAGTATAACATGATTTTTCTTTGTGAAATATTTGAGTAAAATGTTTTTTTTGTTTTATTTATTTATTTATTTTAAGTATAAAGTGATTTTTCTTTTTGCCATTTCAAGAAATCTAAAGAGAATTTTATTGAAATATATTTGAATTCAAACAAGAGAAGCTTATGCTTTGATTTGCAAGTATTATTTTTTGGTGAAATGTTTAATAATAATCTTTGATGTCTAATATCTTTACTTTAGAATATAAATCTTAAGCATATTCTCACAAGAAATTAACAAAGTCTTCTTTTCACATAATAATTAAGTAAATTTTGCTATATTTATAAATTGTATTCTTTTTATTTGAAAACAATTTTTTAAATTTATTTAAAAATAAATATATTTTATCTTGAACTATTATTGGCATATTTCCGCTTTACTAAAAACATTTGAGATCACGTAGTTATAATAAGATAACTTAAGATGATTGAGGTTTATTTAAATCCAAGTGAAAATTTTGAGACCACATAATTATAACAATATAACTTAAGATGATTGAGACTAATTTGAATCCAGGTAAAATTTTAAGAATTTTAAGGTGGCAAAGGAGGTGTCTCCCTAGTACATGGTGGATGATGGGTTTCAATTTTGAAACTCCTTGTTAATGTTGATCCTACTTGTCCCTTTGTTTTGTAGAGACAATGAAATATGGGGGAATTATATTGTGGTGGAAATTCACATGAAATCCAATTGTATGTTTGAGGAGCTATTGTGATTATGTAGTGGAAGTGTTTGCAAGGGAGAGAAATATTTCAACATGATGGAAAATGAAGAATATTTCAAACATATTGATCAATTGGAGGTTGAAAAGTTATAGGATTCAAAATCGATTAACAGAAAGTAGAATGGATTTGTTGGATTGGAAAACTACTAGCCCCATATATGTTCCATAACTATGGAAAACAAGAGAAAAGCCATGGGGTGGAGACATTACCTTGGTATTCGAGAAAGGTAGGTGAGCAAGCTTTTCTCACTGAGGATGGTTATTGTGCTCATATGACTCCTCGTTCTTGACCAAAGATGGTGCCATGGGAAGAACAAAAGGCATAATCAAAGCTAATGCCCTTACTTACATTTTTTCAATAGAAGATTGTATGATGTTAATGTGGTAAGCTATGATGATAATCCCTATTTGTTTCCTTTCTGTGAGGAGGCACTTTCCTTTGTCCTATGAAATTTATTAAATAACAGGAAGCAAAAATTTTAGAGTTGAACAAATGTATGTAATGTTTCTAAATTTTACATTGTTTATTTCAAGAACAATCATAAACCCAATTTCATTGTACCTTATTGCAATCAAACTTTTTGATATCAAGTCCAATCACAATATCACAACTTCAATACCTAACAACAACAATGAATACAATTAATTAATCTAACCCATCAGAATTTTATTTTGGTAAAGACATTTCATCCTTAAACAATAGCTAAAAAAAACATGTCTTCAACAATAATCAAGCATATTCCCCCACCCTTACTTGGTAAAAGAAAGAAATAAATAAAAATAAATAAACTTAAAAATCGTATTTTATAGATGACAAGGGTGGTAATGGTCGAATGAGAACCTTTAGATTAGGTATTGGGACTTGTAATTTTTGCATGTGTCACATGAACAAAAGAGTAAGGAAGGATGAATGAGGGAGGAAGATGAGCCATATGTGCGATGATGAAATAAAAAGGACATAGGAGATAACATGAAACATAACACCTTTATACAAAGGGCATGTGACATATGGCACATGATATTGGGACAATTGGAAATAATGGTAGGAGAAGTGATGTTCGAGAATGCAATATTGAAGGACAATCAATATTGAAGAATGATCGATTTTGGGAAAAATCTCTCCTCGAATAAATAGTGGTAGACATAAAGAAACATTGGAGAAGGTAGTATTGAAGAATGAACAATGAAAGATAAACAAATTTTGAGAAGAATCCTTCCTTAAAGAAATACTTTTGACATAAATGTTAGTATTTAGGATTTAAAATTTTATTAATTATTATTTTTTAAATATTATATTTTCTTTATTGTTTTAAACTATTTTCTTTATTTGTTTTGTTTGCTAATTTGTCCATGAATCTTGGGACTAGCCTTTACCAAAGAAACCATGCCCCAAGGGCATCTAAGCTATCAAAATCACTCGAGGATCACACCCAACCTAGGCCACACTAACCATTAACATGGGTACATTTTTTGTACCCATAGGGTTTCGAATTGACAACCTTCACACAAGGAGTGCCTTAACATAACACGTTGCCATTAGTGTCATGTCCCTTTCCAAGTGATCATAAAAGGGGAAAAAGGGGGACACATGGTAGTCACCCATGGTATTCAAATGACCGATGGTATTCAAAAGACTCATGGTAATCACCCATGGTATTTGGATGAATCATGGTATTCGCACATGGTATTTAGATGGTCCATAGTATTCACCCATGGTATTTGGATGGTCCATGGTATTTTCCCATGGTTGATCCAGTTTTAAACAAGAATGCAACAAATTACAGATATAACCATAAATACAAAGATGCAGTAGAAATAACACTTCTTTTCATTAATATCAAATACAAAAATATGCTTACAGATAGAATGGAAATAAGTCTAGCTCGGACGATGATAGCTTATCTCTGAGAAGAGATGTGGTGGCCACATGCCTTTGAACTGTGTTACAATGAGGCTGAAAGGCCTATTTATTGTTGAGAAACAATGGAAAACCCTAACATCCAAAAACCTAACCCTAGGAGATGAAGAGCAGTATCAAGCCTCAAGCATGTAGCTTGAGCCCTTCAGTACCTCAACTGCGCAATCCTTTAACCATGGCCATCTTGAACTAAGCATTGTGCAATCTCAAGACTCAGTCTCAAACCTTGGCCTTTAGAACCACTTAATCCCTGAGTCAATCACTCAATCAGTCACCAATTCTAGCCCTAACAAGTGATTTCAGGAAGCATCTTAGGCCAAGCTTTATCAGACTAATGTCATCTTTTCATGAGTGGTTTGCAATCACAGGTATTATATTATTTCATTACAAGATGATGATGAAGGAGATGGAGAAGATGACCATGCTAGAAGATACTCTTGTAGCTACAAAGACAAGTTGATCCGTCAAGAGAAGACAAAGGGGCATCACTTTGCAACAACAACTGAAGACCAAGACCACATTGGATATTCCTTATTTTTAAGTCATGAGGAGGAAGAAGAAGAGCATGTCCCATCTTCCAAGAAGACATAAAGGAAGTAGCAACAAAGAGTGACTTGACACTGCCATGCCATCATGCAGTCCATGTCACTAGTGTCATGTGATGTCATGTCATTAGTCATAATCTACCACATAATTTTATGGAATATGTAATTCAACATTTGAAAATATATTGTAAAATTGGAAGTCCAAGAGTCATCCATGTAATGTGAAAAGTCAGGTATGAAGTCAAAGGGTTATGGAGAAGTCAAAAAATCATGAGGGTAGTCCAAGAGTTAAAAGGGAGCTGAATGGTCTCATCATTTGTTACATATACACCCTCGTTTTACAAGAAAAAGACTTTTCACCTTAGCTTCTCCCATAAGGCATCAAAGAGACAGAGTTTGTACTTTTGGGGAGCAAGGCGTGGCTCCAATGCTCCACTATTGGAGTTAGTGATGTTCGTTGTATTCATATATATTGGGAATTTTACTTAATACTTGAACCTTAATGGCCAACACGTTTTCATGCATGGATGGTGAATATTTCTAATACTATTTTGTGAATGTTTATGATTCATGTTTTCTTTCACCTATACTAAAGTAGTTGAAATATTTCAGTTATTTTAGTGCTTATCTTATTGAAAATGTGTTGTAATGGTTGTAACAATTGTCGCATCTATGTGGATTAGTTTGCTTGATGTTAGGCGATTCTCTTTTTCTTGTGTGCACCCCTACTAGTGTGGTACTATTACCTCTCTCTTAGAGGCTCACTTTTCTTCCCTCTACAATAGAAGAATCTTGATACACTTGCAACTGAACATTCACCAGGAAAATTTAATTTATTTTTGCGAAGGCACATACATGCTTCTCTCTCTTACTAATAGCTAAAGCCAAGGATAATCTATAAGAATATACGGAAACATGACCAATACCCCGGATGGGGCTCCTACTCCAAACAATGTAAGGTCTAATTGGGACTTCAAATCGGGGATGCCCCCTTGGTTGATGGATTTCCATCACTGTCAACATGTTGTCGAGACATTTTGCCTTGTCAACACATCTCTGAATTATATTCTTATAATTCTAATAATTTTTTAATTGTTTTAATTTTTAATAAATAATATAATACAAATTAATTTAGTAAATGTTATAAGATTTACATATAATTTAATTACATAAGTACTTTAAAGTTAAATTTAATTTAATATTTTTTAAAAATAATACAAATGTAAATAGATAAAATAGTTATCCACAAGATGTAGACCAACGAATTGTAATTTCATGTTGACAGTGTTAGACCTGCCAACATTCATGGGATCTCCCCAGTATGAAGTCCCAATCAGACCTCACACTAGTTTTTGTAGGAGTCCCATCCAGTATAAAGGCTCAGTTTCCAAATCCTTAAAGATTTATGTTGGCTCTAGCTGTCAGCACAAGAGAGGGATGAAATGGTGTCCTCGAAAAGCAAGGGAGGTGTGCCTACTGATTCTGCAGTTCCAACTGTGTCAAGTTGCTTCTACTATAAAAGGGGGTGGGGAGTGAGCCTCTAAGTGAGAGGTAATTATTGGGCATGGAATCCCCCTAAGGCATGTTTTGGGGCTTAAAGCCCAAGTTTTGACCAAATCTGGTTGTAAAGCTCTGCGAATTGCGAGCGTGGGGCGCGAAAGTATGATACAGTCACAAGGTTGTCCGCCCTAGTTTTGTAATTAATGTCGGCTGGATAGAGCTACCCATGGTCTGTGGATCATGAGATTGTATAAATAGAGCAAGGCTCTAAGTGTAAAAAGGTGTGAGATGGGCATGAGAAGTCTAAGTGGTTGAGTCAAAGTGTAGAGTGTGTTTGTGGGTCGTAGAGTAGGAGAAGGCTCTGTAGCTATGTGTGCAAAGGCCTAGTAGTCTGCAGCTGAGTGCACAGACCCCTGTAGCTAAGTGCGCAGGGCGAGTTGAGTCTGTAATCGTGGAAAGAATCAACAAAGAGAAGTTTTGCTATAATTTTATGTATCTTTTCTAGTGTATTGCATGAATAAATGTAATTTACAAGTATACTGTTTATTTACTACACGAATCTGTATGAAGGTTTTATGTTGTTAAAGTTTAACTTAAAGCCCTCATGTAGGTAAAGATAATTACCTAATATTGGAATACAAGAAAGGTCTTGGGTAATAGTGTAGAACGCAGTGCACAGTTCCTGGGTAGGGCTGCGCAAAGGTAGTATATCAGGCTGCGAGGAACAGGAAAGCGCGCGAAGCAACCTGCGCGCAGGGACAAAATGCGGACCAGTCGAACTCATCAGACATCTCCAGGGTACGGAAACCTGGTTCTAGCACCCTCCCATACTACTTCGAGTGAGACCTTAGTCTACGGTCCATGAATTTTTGCCGAAAGGGCCAGTAGTACTAGGATTTGTTTGGCTAATTAACTTTTAACCTGGGTCAGGCAGCAACAAGCCAACAAATGGTTTTGTTGCGAAGACCAGGATCTGCATAGAGATGTCTGATGTCGTATCACTGGAATCTGACCAAGAAAGGAATTGAAGAGTGGTTGGACATAAAGATTCATGAGTTCACGGCACAAGAAAACAAGATTCCGCGACTATCAAAGGAAGGGTGGTTAGATTACTACTTGTATACAGAGATCCATGAAATTTTCTTTGCATCCTTCCCTACTGAGTTGTACGAGTGGATCACGAAGCTAGAAAATAGCCAAGGAAGGTGTAAACTCGACAAACCTATTATGTGGACTCCTGAATTGGTGCGCAGACTGGAAGCATCAGAAGATAAGATCGCACGTGCTATTGATCGCTGGCTGGATCGAATCATAGGAGGATTCATCACTAAATTCATAGTAGATACTTCAGTTAGCTATAGCGAGGTATAACAAAGCTTCCTCAAGGGACCGCGAGGTAAGTACATTAAATCTTTGAACACTTGGATTTAAATGCTATTATGTGAAAAGCGGGTTATGCAAATAAATTGATGTTTGGGGCTACGTGGAGTGGGAGGATCTATAGAAACGAAGGTAGCATAGAACTAGAAAATAGCCCCTTGATTTCACCTCCACGAGGGGGTGAAGAGGAGCTCGCGGAGGTTTCACCAAGAAGTGTGATCAATCTGATAAATCAGAGAATTCCACGCATACCACCCACACCCACACCACCACCAGTTTCACCATCTTCACCCCCGACTTCACCCATACCACCTCCGCCACCACCACGAAGCAGTATGGCCAGCATGATAAAGATCTAGACTAGTGTTCAAGGGAGTAGGGAATGAAGATCCAGACTAGTTTTGGTTCATGATAAAAGCTGTATGGGAAGCACATGGTGTCACGAACGACAATATAAGGAAGGCAACATTGATCAGTGCTCTGCAGGATCATGCGCTGACTTGGTACATTAAGCATTCCAATGACAATTTGAATGCGAGGATAGCAGATATCCAGACTGCACTAAACAAATAATTTAGCATGCCAAAGTTAGAGGCACAGTCGACCATTGGATTCAAGGAAATCTCAATGCTACCAGTCGAAACCCCGTGGGAGTTGGATCAAAGACTGAAATGCACAATTCGTGAAGCAAACATGACCTTAACAGACTGGAAACACCGCGAATGGTTTGTAGCCTCGTTAACACCGGATCTATGGAATGCGCTATCGCAATAAAGGATAACCACTCAGGCTGAGGCTTTGGAGGTCATAATGAGATTGCAAAAGACTCAGATACAAGATCCTAACCTGGGAGTCTAGCAAATTCACGCGTAATTGAAAAACTTGTGCCTTGAGATGCAGAGTTTGAAACAAGACAAGATGGCTTGTCCATAATTGCGAGACAAGGTATGGTGCGTAAAGTGCAAGGACCAAGGGCACGACAAGGACCATTTCCTGGTGTTCACGAATTACCTCGCGGGAGGAGGACCAATGCCATTGAGATTGGAGGCACAAGTAGGACCAAGCGTGGCACCTGCATTATGGCGCGTGATTTGTCAGATAGGAGGGAAGCATGCTACAGATAACTTCCATCTATTACAGAAGTATACGCAGAATTCCCAGCAGTTGTTATGTTATTTCTACAGGTCAGTAGGACATGATGAGCACACATGTAGAAGTTATGAACTGGTGATGGATCGGGCTCCTACCTATAGAGTTTAGGCCAAAACATGGCCCCTCGATCAAAATGCAGGAATGGTGCACACTGGATTTTAGGGGTGCGGACGAGGCCGAGGTGGAATGGGGCTGGGAAGAGGTCACAGACAACTAATATGTTACAATTGCAGAGGACTGGGGCATTATGCTTGCAATTGCACAAATCTAGCAAGACCATCATGCTTATATTGTACGTAGTTTGATCATGAGACATACGACTGTCCAACACTGGTAGTGAGGTTGCACAATAAAGGATCACTCCAACCTCCCCTGACTCAGAGCCTATAAATATGAGGTCTGAGTCGTGCGAGGAAGACCCTAATGTAAATATCATGCTCTGAAGTGGTTTTACGACAAGGGATGACAAAGGCAAGCAACTCAAAGAAAGTACCTGGGTTTGGAAGGCTCCAACAAAGGAACCAGAATTTAATTTGGAGCACACTAAGGAGACATTCATGGAAGCTAAGAAGGGCTTCACAGATGCCTCCACTTCAGGAAGTAAAGATAGACTGGAGTCGAAAATGGACCCATCGATGCTCACTACATTCTTGGAGACATGCATGAAGCTGCTGCGTGACAGAAAGGCTGTGAAGGGGCTGCAAGAACTCATAACTAGATGTGTCGGGACCGCGCCAAGAGAATCGCGTGTATTTCAGAAGCTCGAGAAGCACACGACGCGAACAGGAAGGGAGATGAGATTTACCGCGTAGATTAGGGAATATAAGATGGATCAAGTGATTCTATATCTAGGAACGGACGCGAACATCTCGCCAAAGCAGACATGGGAGCGCATGGGCAGGCCTGCGCTGCAATGGTCTCCTATCCAACTACGAATGGCGAACTAGCAAAAGATCCTACCTTTGGGGAGATTGCAGGGAATCAAAGTAGATATCGAAGGAGCGAGTGCGCTAGCATATTTCAAAGTGATAGAGATTTTTGATGACAGCAATACCTATCCCCAGCTATTGGGAATAGATTGGGCCACTGACATGAATGGAGTGATAAATCTAAAAAAGCGCAAGATGTTTTTTGAAAAAAAGTCATTGCGTGTAGTGGTACCTTTAGACCCTATGGAAGGATCGCACTACATAGAGCCAGTGCACGACTACGACAACGACGATGATCTAGACTGTATCTACAAGATAACTGCGTGCGAGAAAGAATGGGTAAATCCAACCATGGATGGCCGAATCTCTTGGGAGCGCGAAAGCTCCTGCACATCAAATTCTGACGAGGAGATAGAACGATGGGAGAACCGGTTACACAAGGTAACCATGCTCAATTGTAACATGATGACTAGGTCACTGCATTTCATAGCAACAAAGGTAAGAGATTTGCCTACGTATGATAGGTTGAGTGAGGTGGATTATTTCCTAAACAAATTTGAAAGGGAAGTACCGGAACAACAATGTTTCGATGCTCTGAAATGGGTACTGTGCACTATGCCTGCAAGATGGTAGGGTACGCACCAAAGAAGTTTTGAGGATTGGCGTGGATGCAGAAGGATGATGTGCATGCGGTTTGGGAAGCCTTAGATGCAATTCAAAGACAAGTATGATGGATGGGATGATCCATGTGCACACCTCACAAAATGGAAAAAGGTCTATGGGGAAGAACCACAACCTGAGTGGGTGCACCTGTTTTGTCATACCCTAGATAGTATACCCATGAATTGGTATATAGAGACGAAGCTCCGCCACGGCACGAACGAATGGGATATCATGTGCGAAGGATTTTTGTTAACCTTCATGTTTGAGGATTGTTGGTGGGATACTGTTCATGATGAACTACAAGCAGTAAAAGCAGTTATCTTTAAAATACCCCAGGAACCAATGGAAGTGCTGCAGCCTAAATGGGTGACGCAATTTAGCTGCGTGCTGTAGTGTTACAACGTAAACATCGAAGAAGACAACGAAGATCCACGAAAAGTTAACATTCCAAAAACTGAAGGCTATCGTGAGGTTCAACAACCGTTGATGGAAGACCCTAAAATTACTGCACCGGTAAAGATGAAACAGGTGAACATCGGTACGGAGGCTGAACCGAAGTATGCAACGCTTGGTGACTACTGGGATGATGCCATGGTGGATAAGGTCGATGAGTTACTCCGCGAGTAATAAGACTTATTCCCAACCAAGATCACAGACTTAAAGGGGAACGTTGGAAATTTAGGGATGATGAAGATCACCCTAAAACTCAACCTGAAGGCAGTTAAGTAGAGGCCTTACCACTTGAATCTGAAGTATAAGGAAAAGGTCCGTGTAGAACTAGACAAAATGCTCGTTGCGGGAATCATTGAGCTAGTGGAAGAATCTGATTGGGTAAGCCCTATGGTAGTACAGGAGAAGAAGTAGAAGGGTGAGATAAGAATATGCATGGACCTTAAGAAATTGAATGACACTTGTGTGCATGACCCATTCCCGACTTCGTTCACAGACGAAGTATTGGAAAATGTCGGCGGGCAAGAAGCATATTCATTTACTGATGGGTTCTCAGGGTACCACCAGATCAAAATCACGCTGGAAGATAGGAGCAAGACCACCTTTGCGACTAAGTGGGGCTACTTTCAATACACCGTTATGTCGTTTGGGTTAGAGAACGCGTCGGCCATCTTTTCACAAATAGTTGTTGCAACACTCAAAGAGTATATCCACAAATGCCTGAAGGTCTATCTAGATTATTGGACTGTATTTGGATTGGTTAAGCACCATGTAGCGAGCTTACGCTTGATGCTGGATACTTGTCGATGACACCAAATTGCATTGAACCTCAAAAAGTGTACATTCCTCGTTCCCTTTGGGAACCTATTAGGACATGTGGTCTGCAAATAGGGACTAATGGTAGCCCCTGCCAAGATTGCAGTAATTTTGAATTTGGAAGCACCGCGAAGTATTGAACAGTTGCACGCTACCTTGGGACATAAGGGGTACTACGGGAATTTCATCAAAAGCTATGCCCATATCACTGTGCCAATGGAGAAACTATTCAAAAAGGATGTCACATTTTGTTGAGATGATGATTGCATGAAGAGCCTAGATGTACTTAAAAAGAAATTGGCATCCACCCCAATCGTGGCCTTCCTGAAATGGGATGTGGAGTTTCATGTCCATGTGGATGCGTCATGTATAGTGCTAGGAGCGGTGCTCACACAAGAAGGTAGAGAGGGCTTGGACCACCCTATCACGTTTGCAAGTCACAAGTTGTCCAAAGCTGAAAAAAACTATTCCACAACCGAATGCGAGGGGTTGGCTATGGTGTACGCGCTCCAAAGATACTGGCACTATTCGCTAGGAGGACATTTCAAGATGTATATAGACCATTCTGTGCTGAAATACTTGGTCAATAAGCTTATTTTGGGGGGGTGCATATGCAGGTGGCTCTTATTGTTCCAAGAGTATGACTTTGAGGTCATTGTAAAGTCTGGACACTTGAAAGCAGGACCAAATCACTTGTCGCGTATTGAGACGGGCGAGGAACCCACTAGTTTGGAGGAAGGATTACCTGATGCATAGATTTTTGTTGTGTGCGTTGCGGACAAACACTTTGAAGATATAATCCACTTTCTGACAAGATGGACTGCGTTAAAGGAATACTCCATCCAGCAAAAGAAGGAACTAGTGGTGGGCGTGGCTGACTTTTCTGTCATTGCGGGGCACTTGTACAAAATGGGGAATGATGAGATACTACGACGATATGTACCTGAATTTGAACGAAGTCAGATCCTCGCGGAAGCACATGGTGGCGCTACAAGAGGACACTATGCAAGACGCGCGACGACCCAAAATATTCTCCGCATAGGGTTGTGGTGGCCAACCCTTCACCAGGATTCAAAAGTACAACGTAAGGCCTGTGATATATACCAAAGGATAGGTAAACCATCGGGTAGGGACAAGATGCCTTTGAATCCACAAATGACGTTGTAGCCCTTCGAAAAATGGGCAATCGACTTTGTAGGACCTATCATAACTCAGGGAAAATGGGCGCGCGATAAATTATCACCACAATAGAGTACCTGATGCATTGGGCAGAAGCCCAACTGGTCAAAGATTGCACGACTGCCACATCTGCGAATTTTTTGTTTGAACACGTGTTGACTTGATTTGGCTATCCGAAAATATTAATGAGTGATCACGGTACACATTTCCTGAACAAAACCATCAGCGTGCTAACATAAGAGTTCCAGGTGTATCATCAAAAAAGCACACTGTATCACCCATAAGCCAATGGCATAGTAGAAGCATTCAACAAAATACTGGAGACTACACTAACCAAAGTATGCAATGCATAGCAGAGCGATTGGGACCTACGCATACCTGCAGTACTATGGGATTATAGGACAACATGCAAGAAATTGATGGGACAAACAGCTTTCCAGTTAGTTTATGGTGTGGAAGTTGTCATGACAATGGAGTATATTGTCCCTAGTCTGTGCATAGTAGCACTCACAGGTATGACGGACTGTGAAGCCTTGGAAGAAAGACTTGCGCAGCTAGAAAAACTCGAGGAGGAATGGTTCCTGGTTGGCTTTCATCAATAGGTGCAAAAGCAATGTGAGAAGGCCTGGCACAATTGCCATATTAAGTTGCACACCTTTAAGGTAAATGATTTAGTGTTGTTGTATGAGAGTAAGTTTGATAGATTCCTATGAAAGTTTAGAAAGAATTGGCTAGGACCATATGTTGTTAAGGAGGTCACAGATGGAGGTGCAGTACATATAGTCAAACTAAATGGAGAGCCTTTACCAGGCAAAGTGAATGGCAGCCACATAAAGCCCTACATGGGTGGCCCGGCTAACTGACTAACCGGCTGAAGCACAATCTTCGTGCTTCAAGGATCTGTACAAAGGTGTGGGACTATAAACAAATGCAAGGGATACCAACATAGATGCAGAGAAGCAGTCCTAACACAAAAGTCTCAGAACAATGTATGCAACAGATCCAGCAAGCAGCAACTCAGTGCGCTGATGACCTTGATGCAGTTCGAGAACAGTTGGAGGGACTCTGTGCAAAGATCTCTGCGCCGACGGAGTGACTCGAGGGTGAGTCATGATGTTTCTGTTAGGGGCCTGTTGGGCATGGAATCCCCCAAGGCATGTTTTGGGGCTTAAAGCCCAAGTTATGACCGAATCTAGCTGTAAAGCTCCACGAATTGTAGGCGCAAGGCGCGAAATTATGATAGAGTCACAGGGTTGTCTGCCCTAGTTTTGTAATGTAATGTTGGCTGGATAGACCTACCCATGGTTTACGGACCATGGGATTGTATAAATAGCAAGGCTCTAAGCGTAAAAAGGTGTGAGATGGGCATGAGAAGTCTAAGTGGTTGAGTCAAAGTGTAGAGTGTGTCTGTGGGTCGTAGAGTAGGAGAAGGCTCCGCAACTATGTGCGCAGAGGCCTAGTAGTCCATAGCTGAGTGCATGGACCCCTACAACCGAGTGTGCATGGTGAGCCAAGTTTGTAACTGTGGAAAGAATTAATAAAGAGAAGTTTTGCTATAATTCTGTGTATCTTTTTTGGTGTATTGAATGAATAAATGTAATTTACAAGTATATTGTTTATTTATTGCGTGAACCTATATGAAGGTTTTATGTTGTTAAAGTATAACTTAAAGCCCTCAAATAGGTAAAGATAATTAACTAATATTGGAATACAAGCAAGGCATTGGGTAATAGTGCAGAACGTGACACATAGTTCCTGGGTAGGGTTGCACAAAGGTAATATATCAGGCCACGAGGAATGGGAAAGGGCGCAAAGCAACCTGTGCATAGGGACAAAATATGGACTAGTTGAACTCATCAGACATCTCCAGGGTGCGAAAACCTGGTCCTAACACCCTCCCATACTACTTTGGGTGAGACCTCAGTTCGCGCTCTGTAGGTTGTTGCCAAAAGGGCAAGTATTATCGAGATTTGTTTAGCTAATTAACTATGAACCTGGGTCAGGCCCCAACAAGCTAACAGTAATAGTACCACCCAAGAAAAGACACATATCAACCAGAAGGATCTATCTAACATCAACGGAATAGTCCACAGTGGATGCAACGGTCGTTACAACCAACAACTAGGGAAAGTTATGTCTAATATTCTGTCGAATATTCTATGAGGATAGGAATAACAACCATGACCACACATTCTCAATAAGACAAGCACTAAAATAACCGAAATAGTTCAATATATTAGTACATGTGAAAGAAAACATGAAGTACAAACGTTCACATAATAGTCTTACAAAAATTCATATTCCATGCATGAAGAACGTGTTGGCCTTAAAGGCTTTTGTTATTAAGAAAAAGTTCCAAGACACATGTTTACAATGTACATCACTAGCCCCAATAGTGGGACATTGGAGCCACTCCTTGCTCCTCAAAGAACTAGTTGATCTCTCTAATTCCTTGCGAGAGGATCCAAGGTGAAAAGTTATTTTCTCATACAATGAGGGGGTATATATAACCAAGGGGTGATGCATCCCCTTTGTGACTCTTTGATTACCCTCATGATTGTTCAACTTCCCATGACTTTTCAACTTACATGACTCTCCATATTCATGTGCGTCCTTTGGACTTCCACTTTACAATACATTTGACTAAAATATACATGGTCCACAATAGTGATGTGGCAATGTCAATTCGTTGTTGTTGCTGAGTGCTAGATTTATTCTTGGATATGCTTTCCCTTGACCTTCGCATGACTTGGTGATGCAAAGTCTTCAGTGATCTTTAGTCGTGGATGGTGGTTGAAAACTTGTGTCCCTTTTCTGTCTCTTGATTGATCTACTTGTGATTTCAGCTACAAGAGATTCTTTAGGCATGCTTCCCTCCTTCTTCTCCTTATTCATCATCTCTCCATGACTTGATAGAGTAACTGTTCCTACAATTCACTCATGACGGGACAACATCAATCTGAAAACCCCCTAGTCTAAGATGATGCATTCTTATCCATGAACTGAGCTCCAGAAAAGTCACATATTGGGGAAAGGGGCCCAGTGACTACACATTACGTAGTTCCAGTAGTTAGGGAGAGATATTGGGCTTTGAGACTATGTAATGCATAGCTCAGGGAGGCGTGAAGGACATAAATGCGCATTTTATGGAGGCAGTGGGGTACGGTTGAGGGTGAGGACACTGGGAGAAGTATCTATGCAATTTTGGGTGCCAAGGGAGGCCAGGATTCTATGCATTCTACATTTCCAACAAACAAGGGAAAATATTAAGGGTTGAAGATATGAAGTGCATAGTTCAAGGCAAACTTGGAGATACAACTGCACAATTCTGAGGGTCGAGATCGGGAGCTGTCACAGGAATTGCGCAGAGCATCAGCCCTGGAGGATAGGGACTGCACATTTCCTAGTTCCAAGTAGCAAGGTCACAACCTAGAGGATTGAGATTGTGTAGTGCATGGTTTAGTTGGGGCTCGATGAAGCTAAGTTTCTCGGTCATGAAGATTTTTTGAAAATGGTTGTGTGGGATAGGTGATGAACTATGATGAACCTTGACTTTGATCACACACTTAGCATACTTTGACGACATAACAACATAGATTATCGGAACACATGAACAAATAATTTCCCTTCATGTGATTGCCTCATGACAAGTTACGACAAGTGCAACACTTAAGATAGGCTTCAGGATGACCATGACGACACTTGTGTGAAAGTGCTTAAGAGTTTGTGTATGGATGTGATAGATGTTTACATGGGTGGGAAAAATCATATACACAAATACCGACCTTCGAAACCATCAGAAAAGGCTTGCAAACAGTGTACGACATCCAAACATGCTAAAAAATAACAGTTAACCCAACATGCAAAAGGGACCAAAGTATTGCAAGAAATCTCATAAAATGAGCTCTAGTGTTTTTAAAAATAATGTAAAAGACCATGGAAGGCTCTAAAATTGGGTGTAAGCCAAAATTTTGGAGGGTGTTACAGTAGCTACAATACTTGGTGACACATTGGTTGAACTCTAGCTTCTCTGTCTTGGTTAAATTCTTCTTTGCAGGGCCTTGGTTCTTCGGGGAGTATTGATTCATCGTGCAGATTACTTTGGCCTTCCCACTTATCCCATGAACATACGTGGTCCCCTCTATGCCTTCCTAGTTAAACACAACATAATATTCATCACGAGCACAATGTTTCGAGTTGGGAAGGGTAGTGTAGCTCATGAGCTTAAGATTTTCAGAGTATAATTTTTCATCTCTGGTGTTGCTCCACTACTAGTAGGCCTAGACAGTACCTTGGTAGAGTCACATAGGAACACAAACATTACTTCACTTCCAATGATCCTGAACAGTATCCTGACAGACTTGGTTGCTTCACCTCTCTACGCAAGAAGCCTTTCTCTTCTTTCACCTTTATTTATTTATTTAAAGAGAACTATGCTTTGGCACTTATTTATTTTGGGGCGGAAGAGGGATCCCAACTTATTGAGAGAAGAAGAGGTTGTTCCTTCAAAGAAGCATATAGAGTCCTCTGATATAGGGTTTCTTGTTTATATTTTCCCCTCCTTTGCTTCTACTAGTTGGATAAGCTTGAGAATGCGAAAATAGAGGAAAATAAACAAGTATAGGCATGAGGTTTCTGGACTAGACATGGGTTCATGGTTGGACCAAAACTCTCCTTATGGATGGATCATATTTTCCATCGGAACTTCATTGGCCAAAATATGTAACTAACACAAGGAAGATGGAAAGAAGGCTAGCCAAATGTTGAAGTGTCACAAGACTCTTTATATTTTAGCCACACACATACTTAGAAGCTGTGACATACTCATGCACAACTTACTCACATAACGAAAATAGAAACAAAATTCAAACAAATAAACAAGCAACAAAAGAAAATACTATGTACACAGTGTAGCACACAACCCCAAATTTTCATTGAAAATATTGTTTCAATTCTTGGCCATTGACAGGGAGAGATTCAATCTTCCCGTCAAGTTATTGAAGATGATATATGTGTTGGCCAAGCTTTCCATGCACCGTGAATGACCCAATCCACAGGGACTGAAACTTAGTGTGTTTTCCTTTGTCCTTAGTGGATTTATCCCACTTTAAGGCTAAGTCACCCACACTAAAGTTGTTTTTCCCTGCAGAATTATTTTCAAGCCAAGTCTTGATACAACTCTGGTGAAGTGGAAATTTTTCTTTGGCTTTCAACCTTTCTTCCTGTAGGTTATGAAGAGTTTCCATCCTACACTGAACTAATAGACATGGCCTGCCTTTGGATTCTTGTGATAGTTGGAGAGCGGAAAAGTAGATCTTCGGCAGGAGGATGACTTATTTTCTGTACACTAGGAAGTAAGGGGAGGTGTTCAGGGAAGGTTTTGGCATGACTCAGTCAACACATAAAGCATTCACCAAAGCTTAGTGCCAGTTTTGTTGTTCAAAGAATATGGTCTTTTGATAATGAGGATAAGGTTCTTGTTTGTGGACTCAGCAAGACCATTCCCCTATGGATAATAATTAACTAAATGTTTCAATATGATACCATTCTCCAATGAAAAATCATATAGTCTTAGCAATGAAAAGTATGTTACATTGTCAAAACAAGTGATGTAGTAAAGTTGAACCTAGAAATGATGTTATGTTGTAGAAAGCTATTGACTTCTTGATCATTCACATGTTTAAGCGAAACTTCTTCTTTCCACAGCGTGAAATAACCTATAGCAGTTAATATGTAAAGGTGTTTCCTTGAGGAGTGCGAGAAAATTTCCCCAATAATGTCCAAGCCCCACTGTTAAAAAGGTTATTCTACTGCAATGGGTTGTAGTGGGGTAGCTAACTACTTGTTTCTGTCGGCACACCTTTGAGAGACCAGACACTTGTGGGCATAAGCATGAGCATCTCTAAATCATGTAGGCCAGTAAAAGTTGGCCTACATAACCTTATGCGTTGTAGCGTTTCCTGCAAAGTGCCCCTTGGCTCTTCCATGGTGGAGATCACGTAATACCTTTTTGGAATCATGCACCTCCAGATGCCTGAGCAGTACTTCATTGTGGTTCTTTCTGAATAACATCCCATGTACCAACTGATAAGATAATTATTTAAGTCTAAGTGCCGTCTTTTGCCGTGCAAAAAAGTGGGAGGGCACTTTGTTGTGCTCAAGGTATTGGCGCACATCTGTGTACCAAGAGTTTATGCTTGTAGTGGGGGAGGCTCACTCAATTTTATACATCTCAATCTCTTGCTCCCATCCTAAGAGATATTCTTCCTCCTCTTTCACATTTACTGCTTCCATTTTTAGCTGGAAAAGACCATGGCCATTTACTGTGTGAACTCATTTGATTTATAGATCATACTCTTGTAACTTGGTCATCCAGTTCACTCTCATTTCACCCAACTGTTGTTGAACAAGCAGTGATCCTACTGCTCTGTGCGGGACAAAGATAACACAATGGTTCTTCAATAGATAGGGCCTAAAATACTTTACCTCCTTGTATACTACATAAGCATGTGTTGTCCACGGTGGGGTAGTTAAGCTTCTGTCCTTTCAAACTTGTGCTCATGAAGGAGATAGGATTCTCATTGTTCAATCCATCCTTCTGAGTGAGTATCGCACTAAGAGAGGTATCGGAAGAAAAAGTGTAGAGTAAGAAATATTTACCGAAGTTTGGGTTGTATAATGTGGGTTCTTCTGCTATAACGTACTTGATATGGGAAAATTCATCCTTTTCCCTTTTATCCCATTTGTAAATTGTGTCCTTCTTCACCCTCTCTTGTATTGGTTTGACAATCTGGGAATAGTCAGAGATGAACTTGCGAAGGAAGTTAATCTTCCCCAAGAAAGACTACATGGATTTCTTATTCACTGGGAAGGGAATTTGTGTGATTTTGTTGACCTTGCCTGGGTCTACCTTAGTCCCACTCTTAGTGATGATGTGGCCCAAGAGATTACTTGGACAATACAAAGATACTTTTCTTGGAATTTAACTCTATCCAGTACTTGCGAAATAGCTCAAAAACATTCTTTAAGTGACGCATGTGGCTTGAAATATGTTTGGAGAACACTATTACATCATCTAGATAGACCACTATGCTCTTCCCAATGGGTTTGTGGAAAGAGATGTCCACGTACGTTGGAATGTTGCACCAGCATTGATTAGCCCAACAGAATTTGTCTAAATGCGAATGTGCCCCACTTCATTATAGATATGGTTTTGAGTCTTTCAGGTTCTACCACTAAAACCTCATTATACCCAAAATATCCATCTAATAGAGAAAACATTCTAGATCCCGCTAATGTTTTCAATATATGTTCCATGGACGGCATGGGGTAGTTGTCTTTGTCCAAGGCGCAGTTGAGATTTAGAAAATATACACATAGGCAGATCTCCCTGGACTTCTTCCTTACAAGGACCGAATTTGACACCCACATCGAGTGCCGCACTCTATATATGATCTGAGCATCCTGCAATTTTCTAAACTCTTTATGAATGAGAGGTTCAAGCATTGAATGTACTTTGCTTAGCTTCTATCAGAATGGCTTGGCCCCTTCCTTAATCGGTATCACATGTTGGATGATTCACGTTTCATATGTCTTGAGTTCATCGTACATCCACACGAAGACATCATGGTACCTCTTGAAAAAGTGGATGAAGGCTTATCACTCTTGTGGTGTGAAGCAAGTACCGAGATTGACATATTTCGGATCGTTATATGTTCCCAAGTTGATCTACTCGTACAATAGTGTGGAACTATGGGTCTTGGAATTGACGAGTCCCCGGAAGCGATTTTATAGGTCATACATCTTTTCCAATGACACCACACCCTTGGGGATGAGGTATCCTTTACTTGTGCTAGCTGCATCCTGCAATGATTTTTCATGCTCGTCCTCATCGATCGTTGCGTCGTTAAATGTGTCAAAGCTGGCCATGAAGGACATTATTTGTTGGTTGTCATAAAAAATGGGTAAATTAGTGATATTATTGGGGACAGAAGGCTTATAAATAATTTCAATAGAAAAATCATCCCTCAATGGTGACATCCTAGCAGCAGCATTTACTAATGCATCTGCAGTTGTGTTACACATTCTTGGAACAGAAATAATATTAAAAGCTTAGCAATGTGAAATGAGACACCATACCTGTTGTTGATAACTTCTACGATGAGGTGACACACAATGTATGGTGTTACGTACTTGTGGAACCACAATTTCTAAGTCACCTACCACTTTCAGGAAGGAAATTTTGAGGTCAATGACCTTTTACAAGCCCAAGATGAGTGTTTTGTACTCTGCCCTGTTTTTCGTGCACTCAAATTCCAAGCGGCTTGAGATAAAATGTTTTCTCTGCAACAGGTCTATTAAAACACAACCAGCTCCAGAGCCCTCTTGTGTTTTGGAACCATTGAAGTACATAATCCAAACATTATATGTATAAGGACTGTGAACTACACTAGTACTACTACAACTATTAACTATACAAATTTCATTATCACTGGTTGGACAAGGAAGGAGATCCAACTGTGTCTCTAGTGGAACTGGGGATGGTTTTACAAGATAACACCCTAGTCGAATTTGAAGGAAGCAATTTACATAAAGTAATTCTGCAAAATCCATTGGTTCATTATACCTATTCAAGGGAGTGACAGTGTGTTTCATTTATCTCTCTGATTCTACCGAGATATGATTATCTCTACCCCTGTATGAAAGCCATAAGTGTCACCAGTCTATGGTAAGTATCCTTGTAGCTTGCTAGACTAGTCTTTGCTAAAAAACACTCTATATGCTTTTGGAATGTCCACAATCACTATGTTGATACATTGGTGGACTCACCCGAATGATGACATCCATGAGTTTACCAATTGCATGGACATGAGTCATGTCCAGCTGAATAATCTGTGCATATTTTTTGTTTGATTTAGCATTGATTTTCTTGGAAATATAAAATGGCGTGATGTTCATCGATGCACCAGAATCAACCAAGCAATTGTGTACATTGAAATTTAAGATTTAAAAAGTTAACAAGAAAGGTGGGCAGAGTGTGTTCGCATCCATCGTAAGTGCACTGAGTACAGATTCGAGAGTACCAGGAGACTTACCAAATCCCTTGTCTGAAGAGGTAGCATTACGTATAGAGGTTTGTCTAAGTGCTCGTAGAAGGATGTCACACTGGCCCGTGATCTTTGTTAGTTCAAACATTGAGATGTTCACATAAACCTTCTTCCTATCATTGACAATGTTATAATCCACAATGGGAAGACTGGCCAAGATGTCTGGGGATGTAACTTGGTTCGTGGTTTTCAGAGTGATGGTTCTATCCTTATTGCTGTTAGAAATACTTTTCATTGATACTTCTTTCTCAGACTTGCTCTGAGTGTTCTACGCTGAGTTAGCTAGTGGGTTGATTTTCCTTAACACATTTTCTTTGAATTTCTACTTTGGCAACTCAATTATAGTGGTTGACCCTTAGCTTCTTAAGTTGTATAGGTTGGTCTGCTTTTGGGCTAGACTATCACTCAGAGGCTACTTATCAGAAATACTCTTTCGGGCTGTAAGTATACAATTGAACATGTTTATTGTATGCCCAACACTTGGAGCTTCATCAACTACAGTAGCTTCTTCCTTTTCTTAGGCAAGCTAAGTCTGCTCTTCAGCCATTACTAAATCAACGAGTTGTGTAGCAACCATGCTCATGGCTTGGTTCCATTATGGGCACATATGTTTTGAATGACGTTCTTGATGAAATTCACAATATTGATTTGTGCCCATCTTCTCAATGTTCAAGATGACATTGGAACTCTCTGCGTACTTTGTTGGTTGGTTATTTCTACTGTTAGTAGATACAGTTCTTCTAAATAGGTTAAATATGAGAGGTGTGTTTCTAAAGGTAGTCTCACTTGTCCTTTGTTTTAGCTCTACCATTTCATTGGTCAGAGACTTGACGAGACGAGTCGAGATTTCAATATCAGTTCCTTTCTCTTTAGCCCTGGTCACAGAGGCTTGAGATCTCTTACCTATGTCCTTGGAGTCTTTTGTTGGTTCATCATCTAAGATGACTCTAATAGCGTACAAGTCCTTCTCAATAGCGATAGACTCTTCATAATTTTATGTCAATGTTTGTTTTGCAGTTCACTTCACAAACTGCACAAATCTTGTTGGCAAGGCAGAGGTGTATTAATCTATAGTGATGGAGTCATGAGGCTTTGCATTTTTTGGAAATTTGTTCAAGATGAAATTGAACCTCTAGTTAAAATATTTCACTCTTTCCTTTTGCTCCATCTTAATATTACCTAACTCTTTCAATAACATGGTGGGGTCTTATCATCAGCAAATTTTTCAAGGAATATATTCTTGAACCCCCTCCAAATCAGGATGGAGTTTGGAGGAAGGTTGTGATACCATACAGTTTCTCTACCATCCAAGTACATGGGAAAAGTCTACATGAAACATCATCATAACGTACCTCAAGTGTTTGAAAATGTAGGTAAAAGTTGTCCAGATGGTCTCCAACCTTCACTGTCTTATCAGGGTCATACTTCGTTAAGAGCTTCTCTGAATGACTTAGCATCTTATGTAGAACACCTAGAAGTGTGAGTGGGCCCTGTTTTGCTCCTATACCAATAGGTGTCATGTCTCGTGATTGACATTGACGAGCTCTGTAATATGTTCATACCTTTTTCTGGTTCCAAAGGTTTTCCATATTCTCAAAAAATCAAAAAATTAAAAAATGTAAAGAGGGTATGCCCTAAAAGAAAAATCAAAGGGCAAAAAGAATGAAATGGTCAAAAAATGAAAGAAATGAACCCCAAACAAAATAGACCAGGAAAGTGTGCAAGTCCAAAATGGCACAACTACTTTATCTTCTACAATAATCTGATTGTGTGCAGCTTGTTGATCTATGCCACCATTGATGAATGGCCAAACAACTTAATCTTGGCCAGTTCATGTTTGAATTTCCTGTTTTAGAAATGGAGAACAAAATCTGACCAAATTGTTTAATCTTGGCAGATAAGTAGGTAGAGTAGGTAGAATGGTGTTGTAGAATGATACTGGCGATAGATTTTGTCTCCACATGTCTTGACTTTCACCTTTATCACAAGTTCCAAGCATACATTATACTGGAAGCAGCTCAAAGCGAAGCAAGGTTTCATGACTAACTCCCCTTCATATTTCTTCCCTTGAAATTCACTAATTTTCCCCCAAAGCATTAAGATTTGTTCTTAATATCACTCATAAACCACTCATTCCATTTCATGAAGATTGCCTAAGTAAAACCCTATTTTACTTAGTGTTCAATTCATTTTCATATTAATTTTTAACATTTATTATGTATAAATCCCTTACAATATACCCTTCCCCATATTATGTATAAAACCCCGATATTTAATGTATCCCCACCCTGGTTGAAATATAACCGTAAACGTCGTTTAACAGGATTAATAGATTCATCTGGAAACTATTAATAACCGTCCTCCGTCGCGCAATAACGTGATTAATTAACCATTTGGGTTAATTAACAAACACCCCGCAGACCAATGAAATTGCCCCCGATCCATTTAAAACATGGTTTAATATATCGGGCCCGCAGTGTTAACCTCTTGCCATCTCTGAAGCCCGTCTGCCTTCAGATCTTCCCCCATCCATCCGACGGCTGACGATCAGTTCGCGACCACCATAACCACCAAACGTTGACGTGCAGGGAATCGGTGGTTCTGCTGTCGTACCAAGGACACGTGCCATTCATTCACCCTGCTCGCTTGCCCCCTGTACGAAACCACCCGACCCCAAAAGCGGTGCGGGGTAAACCGCTTACCACCCCCCTGCTAGCGACAAGACCTCCCATCACTCTGACGTCAGATGCTCAATAAATGCCAAAAAAGCCCCGCCAAACCAAAATTTCGTTAAAACCACGAGAAAATGTCATTTTTGCCATTTTTCCTTACAAACAATGTTCCATGCAAAATACGTCCGGTTTATTGCACGAGTATTCAGTCCGCTACCCGGCCAGAGAGACCATAGCAACACGCTCTACCATCAGTCATTTCAACCTGCAATTGCACAATTTGTTTCCTTAAGCCAGGTATTTATCCATTCAACCAATTACCTTGTAATTTTGATTTTCCACAGGGAATTTTACCTAAAAGAACCGAATTCAAGTTGAAATCATTCTGAAGCTTCCATAAAAAGACCCCCAAGCCTGTTGTTTAGTCCATTGTTTCCACAGAAGCCCAAATTCCAGTTTGAAAACACAAGAACCAAACATGGAAGCCCCTGTAGCCCTGAACGTTGCGCCTATGAATGAACCTCATAAAGATCTAGACTATCTACCCTTGCCCGACAAAGATTTTCAAATAAAAGATTTGTCCGGTAATGTAAATCATCTTCAAGCCTTGTACCAAATCAGGGATAGCTATTGAAACAAATATGATATTTTTGGGTTATGGGAATCTAACCTTCCCACGTATTTCATTCCCTCAGTTCATGTTTTCCCAGACATCATTCATGAGTGTTGTGCCAACTATGACCCTGTCCACAGAGAAGTCATGTCCCCATCCCAAACTGTTCTTTTTCACATAACTGCCGAGTCTATTAATGAAATGATACACTTTAATTCCACTGAGCCACTTTCTCGTCTTTCCATGGGGTATCTACTTGAAAAAGCTTCTCAATTGTCCAACTCAGAGATAATCCGTATTGCTCATATGTTCATGCTACCAGATCATCAGCCTACAGGCCCACCTCCCTATTTGCAAACTTTTTTCACTGACACTGGCAGACTTATTATTGACATGATATCCCTGATCTTGGGTTTTAATACCAGTGAATACATTGATGAGATCACCTTTATTCTACTATCAATGTTTATTCCAGGAAAACCCCCTACTGTCAAATATGACTATGCCACTTTCATTGCCAACAAAATCCATGATCAACTTTTGAACCTGGATAGAGAAGGAGTCTTCAAGTACACACCTTTCATATGTCACCTTCTGTTATATTATCATCCAGACAGCTTTTCTTTCCCCACTAGGAGGTTGGACTCAAAGGGAAATCGAAGGTCTGTGATCTTCTGGACCTCAGTCTTCCATAATACCTTTGAGTGCCCTTATACTTATGATGAGTTTATTGACTTGTTTGTTCATTTGGCATCCACTCTGTTGATAGGAGCTCCCCCTCCTAGAATCTATGATGACATGAAAAAGATTCTGTAGCTCTCCAGACAGTACAGGATAGGTGACTAGTACTTGTACCAAAATCACTCAGAAATTAGAATATATGGGTGTGAGCTTTGCCCTTTCAAGATGCCCAGATATGTGCCCATGAGACTATTTGCGTTAGAATATTTCAGACAGATCATAAAGGCAGATTTAGACCATTTTTGTAATGCAGAGAAGAAGGCGTAGCTAAGAATCAAAAACCAGTTAGGCCCTTATGTCATACATTCCATAGATGCCTAGCAAGAAGCTGACAAGATTTTAGGAGATCACCTTAAATTGAAGAAAAGTTTTTGGTGGGTGCTATATCACCCAAATAGTTTCATAAGTGACAGAAGGGTAAGAAACAGGCTATCAGTTTATGTACATAATAGGATCTCAAAAATTGAACAGTATGCAAATCAGGATGAATGGGTAGAAGGGACCTTAATAGAAGAAGTTAGTGAGAAAGAAAAGATGGAAAAAGCTATGAAAGATCATGAAAAAAGCCTTGACCTGGACTCTTTTGGACAGGTATATTTCAGGTTGCCTCAACAATCAGGAGTTGGTACATCCTCTGTTGGAACTTCTCAGCAGCCTGCACAAAAAACTAGCACAACAGTCACAGGGACTTCAAAGGGAAAAGAGGTAGATACCACAGAGTATCCTATAATGAAAGACCAACTAGCAATGTCAAAAGAACAGAGTCAGGGGCAAATTCCTCGAGCCCAAACTGAAGCAGCAGAAATTCCTACATTACAGACTCCTCTAAATGAGGAAAGAAGCAAGAAGAGGGACAGGGAAGACCCCACACCTATCAGTGGACCTGCAGAACAACCGAGTGCAAAGAGGCAAAGATTGAATCCTCTATCTGAAGATGAAATTATAGAAGAAACCAATGACAGTCTAAGAAGTGAGAGATTGGTCAGCCAACAGACTTCCTCGGTGATAGAAACATCAACTAGCTCACATAGGCAGGAGCTAGAAAGGCAGTACAGTGTAGAAGTTTCATCCACTAGGCCACAAAGGAAATAGGCCTCGGACATCAAAAGGAAATTCACAGAGATAAAGGCCAGGAACGACCCACTAAGGCTTCAAATTTACAACCAGTATCTTAAGATGGCCCCCACAAACCAGCAAAGATTAATGTCAGCCTATGACATTAAAGAGGGAAAAATGATCATGAGTTACTTTAAGCCTAAGGTGCAGCAACCACAGTCAGCAGCTTATTACATCAGGACAAATTTGGAGGTCTTAGCCAAGGATATTCATCTTATGGACCAAATGAGCTTCATAAAAAGACTGGAGAGATGATCTACTCCACACTACTTGATAAAGAAATGTTGGCCCATAAATTACAAAACTCCTTGGACAATACCTCTGCTCAATTACATTTGGAAAAAGCCTCTTCTCTGGCCAAGGAAAATAGAATAAAATCTTTGGAGGAGATCATCATTGAACTGGGACATGATCCCAAAGATGCTAAAGGCATAAAGGCACTAATGAAGAAGAAAGAGGAAGACATTGTTGCCTTGAGGAAACAGCTGAAATTGCCTACTTCCATGCATCAACAGACTGCAGTAGTTGTAGAATAGAAATCAGAAGAAGACATGATGGACCTGCTCATGAAACTCAACGAAAGATTAACCGATACAGAGCAGGCACTGGAAAAGTCACTAAAGGAAAAGCATGGAGAGTCAACCTCCCAGCCTCCCGAGGTAATCCCCATGGTATCAACTGCAACCCCTTCCACACTTGGAACAACGTTGGCTCCCAATGTTCCAGCATCCATAGTAGAGATAATTACAGGTACATCAGCAACAACAACAGCAACAACACCAGGCAACAGTACTAATATGATCGCAGAACAACTGATAAAGGCCATGGAAGAATTAAAGCTACAAGTGTCAGAATTGAGACTGGTAAAAGAGAAATTGGAAAAAGTAGAAAATAATTATGACAAATCCAAAATGAATGTTGCAGAGAAAATAAGGGAGGTTAAAACATTAGAGAACAAAGTGAGAGCATTAGAAAAGGATCTCTCTCTGGATAAACCTCTGATAGAAATCAAAGGAATTTTGTGGGCCAACATCAATCAATCCCTTAATAATGTGTGGCAATCAATCCAAGCTATTTATGAGCAGATTGACTTAATGAGAGCAGCTCAAGTGGAGATTCAAAAGACAAGATCTTTATTGGGACATATGCCTGAACTAGCCAACCAGCTAATACATTTTTTGAACACCAAGACCAGTGAAAAACTGGAAGCACTGGAAATCACAGACAAGATAGGTACAATTTTGGAAATCAAGAGAGTTCTAACCAAGAGAACTCTGATGCAAAATTTGAAAAGGAGATGCCAGGACATGTAGGTGGAGATTAATTCTTTCACAGGAAAAGTTCATTGTTTTGCAGGATAAGGGTCTACCCAGTCCTTTAACAAGTAATAATCGATTGATGAAACATGTAGATTATGCACACGAGTTGAATAAATATGCTGATGATCAAATTACTTTATCAACAAGTGCTTCAGGAGTGAAAGCGCTTCCATCTGGCCAAGCCCTCTACGACAACTTAGAAAATTTATTCTACATTGAGCACGGGGTAAAGCATCTATTCAAAATTTAGCCTAATTTCTTCCGATATACAGAGACTGATGAAACCTTAAGAAAACTTCAGAGGCATAAATTACCAGAGTAGAAATGGTGGGAAGATATGTTAGAAATTTTATAAAATTATCTTTGGTATCTTTGGTAAAATGAAAATTTTTGGGACATTTACCGTGATGTGGTAAACAGAGATGAATGAGGGTCATATCGATCAAAGTGTATCAGATCAAGGCTAAGAAATATCTGAGCAAGACAGAGTAGCTAGCATAGAGTATCAGTGGAAGACAACTATAAACTGACTCACAGGGCCTGCCCCTAGCACATCTGACAAAGACGGCGCAACCAACATGACATCATTTTACCTTTTCCCTGTTTTCGAGAATATTTGTCTCTATCTTTTGTAAAAAATGATTAGTCATCACTAGATATTATCTCTGTGAGATATTTTGTATAAATACCCCCCCCCCAATTGAAGTATTTGGGGTTGGTGAATATTCCTAGTTTTGCTGTAACATTGAGTTTTGGAATAGAAAGCTATTGGAATCAACTGTTGTTAGGCTCACTAGATGAAGAATTGAAGCAGAGGACTTGCCACATGATTCTTGAATCAAACATCAGACCAATAAGTTCCTTATATCTATGTTTTAAAGTTTTTTGGCTCCTTATATCACCCATGTTTCAAAATCTGAATGATAAAGATAAAAATTAATCCAGAATTTGCTTGAAGGCACTTTGTTTTCATCCGTTATTATTCTCTGTGTTTTCTTCAGAATTAGAATAAGCAGTGTAACTCTTAATTGCTCCTGTTTCCTAATTCTTTCATGCTGATTATTTGTTAAAGAATTCTTAATTTTCTCTTTAGCAGTAATCATCCATTTTTCCTCTTAAAAAAGGTTGAAAGATTCTTAACTGCCTTTCACCCTATTTGAACCATTCCATTTGCTTCAAGTCATTATTTGTTCCTTGTTTGACTACCTTGCACTATGGAACCATCCTCTGTCAAGAAACAAATCCAGAAAACCATTTTCAGTGAATCCATTAGCCCAATGGACTGTACTACTCAGTCTTACACCTCTTCTCTATTGAATCTCACCATCCAACAATCAAAAAAAACCCCTGAACCTCATAACTAGCCTAACACCTTTGAAAACAAAGTTAAATCATAAAGAGAGAGCCCTCTCTGGATACAAATTGGTTAGATTCAGTATCTAAAAGATTGGTTTGTGGTTACCTCGGCCTCCTTCCCTTTCTTACAACTTTGGGGAAAACTTGAGTGATAACATTATTGGCGACTCCACTAAGGACTGAATAATTTGTTTGTTACTACTATCTACTTTATAAGCTACAGATAGAGCCTAAAGTTAGCTAGGTAGCCTTTGAAATGCTTTTGCTTTGCAATGGCACAAGTAAATGAATGCTACTTGAGTTTATCTCCGGTCTAGCTTATAGATTGGGCAGTTGATTTCAAATACTTGATCAGTTCCTCTTTCATAAATCTTTAAGAAAGTTTACAATTCCCATATCCAAAGTCTCTTAAAGAAACTATTAAAGTTGTATGGTCAAAACCCATTTACAGAAAAACCAATAACATACCTAAAATCCTAGCTTTAGAAAGGATTCGTTACACAAGATCAAATCCTGATCCAAATCTGCCACTTGTGTTTGAAAATCCTAATCTAATTCCTAGGATTCTTAGAAGACAAGAGAGATAAGAAAATTCTGCTATTTATCAGCCTCTATTCATATCAAAATCCTGTCTTGTGAGGTGTACCCACCTTGAGGATGAACCTTTTGCTGAGTATTTTGAAAGCTCTGCATTTGTGACCTTTTCGGAATCATGGATAAACCACATTGTTCAAGATCCAACATTTATTGAAATTTGTAGCTTGAGGTTGTTACTTCACATATTGACAGACATCTGCAGAACTCCATCACGTCTGAGCTTACCTTTCAAAAAACACCAAATCTAGTGTGATTACTACTGCTTCTCCAAGTTCACCATCAACACCTTAGTCTCCCCAACCTCAAGCTACACTTTCCACTCCCCCATTTGCTACCCATATTCCCATTGTCTTCCCCACTACACCAGTTGTCACATATATTCCTGCTACCATGGTGAACAGATATGCTCCTCTAAACCTATCTACCAATCCAGGGGCTATGCCCCAAGACTATCAAAGTAAAATCACTCCTTTTGATGGCATAGGCACATACACAGCTCAACAACATACTAAAAAAAGGACAGATTACTTTGAAATATATGAGGTTGATACTGATGATGTCAGAATGAAAGTTTTTGTTCAAAGTTTGACTGGAGATGTTAGAACATGGTTTAGAGCCCTCCCTGCAAATAGTATCAATGAACCACAAGCTCTTTATCAGAACTTCTTGAACATATGGGAAAAGAAAAAGGATACTCTCCACATTTTATCAGAATATGAAGGTTTAAAAAGAGGCACCCAAGAAACTGTCCAAGATTACTGCACCAGATTCAATAATGTCTACAATGCTATTCTCCAAAATCTCAGACCTCCCCTAGACTTGGCTTTGATCAAATTCCCTGATGCATTTGATTCTGATATGGCATACCAACTTAGGGAAAGACTTCCTCAAGACTTAGAAGAGATGCAGAGTATAGATGTCAGTGTTGAGGCCAACCTGATTTCTAATCGAGCTAGAGCCAGAGCTGAAAGGAGGATACCTTTCAAAGAAGAACCTTCTGCCCTTGAACAGAAATTAGATGCTATTATTAAAGCAATGGATAGAATTGGTGATAGAGTAGAAACAATTGAGAGAAAATCCCCTTGGGATGTTCAACCAAGCAATGCTGGGAGAAATCCAAACTTCAGAAAAAATCAAAACCCTAATACTGGAAAGGATGGGCCTGACCAAAACATTAGGCCCCCATTCCAGGAAAATTATGTTGAAGCCTCAACTTCTGATGAACGACCAGAAGACACTCAAATTAACTTGATGGGCCTCAACAATGAACAACAAGTTTTCTTGACCCAAGAGGACCAAGAAGCTCACGCTCTTGAACAATTCCAAACTCAGTCAGGTGAATCATTTGATTTTAGGGAGGGATATGATACAACCATTTATGAAGTCCACAAGCAATATAATCTTAGAAGAAGAAAAATAGATGTCTCTAGAACCAATAAACAAAAATATGCTAAGCAACCCAACAAATCTAAGATCAATACCCCCTCTGCACAGGTCCTTCCTAGAACAAGTCCTAACCCAAACAATCCAATAGTTGAAGATGCATCAAATAATCAAAAGCCTAACAGTCAAACTTCCACTTCCATTCCTCCCAAATAAAATGTGGAAGAACCTCTAGAAATTGATTTGGAAGTGACTTCAACCCATACCACCACTCCTAAGGAAGAGAAAAATAGAGGAAAAACAAAAAAAAAAGAGAATCCCACTGTCCAAAATAAAAAAAATCAAACTGAAAAACCTTTCAATTTTGAGACTAAAATAGGAAAATTAAAGATAGCTATTCCATTATCAAAATTGGCTAAACATGATGTCTACAGAGGTCAAATTAGCAGATCGCTCCAAATTGCTGTGAACAAAGATTCGGTAAATATTTTTGATGACCAGCCTAAATTGATTTTTGGACCTGAAGTAAACGGAAAATCAGTAGATGGAGGTGTTCCTCCTTTCTATGTAAGTCTGAACATACATGATAAAATACTTCATAATGCCATGTTTGATTCTGGTGCTTCTCATAACTTAATGCCTAAAGCAGTTATGGAGAAGTTGGACTTAGATATTACCAGGCCATACAAAGATTTATTCTCTTTTGATTCAAGCGAGGTCAGATGTCTAGGATTGATCAAAGATTTGTGTGTATCGCTAGCAGGGAAAATTTTAAGAACCCCCCTAAATTTACATGTATAATAAATGGGCGAATCTCCATGGTATATAGGAAAAATGGAAGGCGATTTTATCAATAATATGATATGTATATATAATATTTTGGCGAATCTCTCACCAGGCATGGCGAATATTTTACTCAATTATAAAATCTTGTGTTTATTGAATACACAAATGAAATCATTGCATTTCTTTAAAATATCTTTTGAAATCAAAATTACCGAAATTACATATCGATAATCCAGTGGGTGTAAGATAAAATTCACCCGTGCCATTCACAGAAAGCATGAGAAAAAACCTAATACTATATATAAAACCAAGAAAAATTCAAATTCATCACTTCTAGGACCTCATAACCACCCTGCCAATACACAAGTGTGTTCCTGTTTGCAATTAGAAAAATTACCCAAATTACATTATATCCACTTCTAGGGACCGTCGTAACCACCCTGCCAATACACAAGTATGTTTCCGTTTGCAATTAGAAAAATTACCCAAATTACAATCTGTATACTCCAGCATATGTTGGAAAGTTATAGAAGGATGACTAGTGCAATCAATCCATTCCTTTTAGCCCTGGATTTGTTTCAGTTTAAAACAGAAGTATACAAATATACTTGTCCAATGTCTATGCTTTAACCATTCACCTTGATGTTTTTACAATATAATTTCCTAAGTCTATTTATATCTTCATTATCATAAAAACCAACCTATATCCAGCTTAACTCCACATCTACCACTCTTAGGGGGATGAAATCTATTTATCCCTCTGAGCACCTGGTAGACCCAGAATTAAGATGGATCTAAGATAGAATTTCCACTTTAAATAGTCTATGCTCACATGAATACCATGGGTCAATACCATGGGTTATCAAACATCCATTTTTACTCTTGATCGGATCAAATGTTTTTTCACTCTATGCTAGTTTGCATATCACGATATTTGATACCTCTCGGGGGTTAGTAGATCCAGAGTAAAGATGGATGTATTCTGGTTTAATTCCCCCCTTTAAATAGGCTACATTCCAAGTGAATACCATGGGACAATACCATGTGCCATTTTGGTGAATACCATGGGTCAATACCATGTGCCATTTTTATTTTTATTAATACTAATATTA
>APFE031025094.1:0-32532 GCA_000404065.3 Pinus taeda | reverse complement strand
CCTCTCCCTTAAAATAAGGTGGGCTATTTGAGGTGATTTGTAAAAATGTACTATGATGCAAAATATTCACCCACTAAAAATTTAAAACCCCTTAATTTCGCCAAAGGGCGAACATTCGCCCCTAAAATCACCCCTAATCGCTAGTTCAATGCCATGCCAAAACTATTTTAATGGACATAGTGGTAGCTGATATTCCACCAAAATATGGCATGTTATTGTCTAGGTCTTGGGGTGCAAAGTTTCAAGGATCTTTACAGTTGGACATGTCCTATGCTACTATTTCAATATTTGGCCAACCAAAGAAATTGTACCGAGAAACTTTAATGAAATATGTGGTAAGTAGCCAGGAGAAACCCCAGAACTTTCCCATCTACTCTATGCACTCTGACATGGACTCCTTCATTCTCTACAATGTTGAAATTGATCCTCCAACTAATGCCAAGGTTTTAGCATTTGAACAAGAAGAAATTATAAACAAAAAGTTTAGTGTTCAAGTTCAAGAAATTTCTGAGAAAAATGATATATCAGACACTCAAGAGAAACCAGATCAAACTAAAGAAACATATCCTCCTATCAAGCAGATTACTAACTATGAACATGATATCCTATGGTACTTAGAATTTGATGGCTCAGTTAATAAATTAGGGGCAGAAGCAGGAATTTGGGTGTACAATCTTGAAAATGATCATGCTGAAGGTCATGCTTATAGGTTAAACTTTAGATGCACCAATAATATGGCTGAATATGGAGCCTTATTGCTAGGACTTAAATTGATCAAAAGTTTAGGGGCAATCAGGGTATTAGTTTTGGGAGATTCTGATTTAGTCATTCAACAAATAAAAGGGAACTTCCTCACAAATGATCCCAGATTAAGATCTTACAGAGGAACAACAATTAAGATCCTTAATACATTTCTTGAAACACATCTTGCCAAGATTCCAAGAAAACATAATTTGCATGCTCACAATTTAGCAACCTTTGCCAGCACTTGTAAATTACCATTTGAACCCAATCATTAGTTCACAACTGAGATTAGACACAGGCTAGCCATACCTGACAATGTGAAGAACTGGCAAGTGTTTAACAATGATATTCAGATTAACAATTTTCTTAACCCTAGAGGAAGAGTTTTCTAGCACTAATATAGACATAGATGCTGGCAGTGAGTTTAATCAAATAGATGAAATAGAAACAAACATTTCAGCAGAAAGTGCAACTCAAATGCTCCACCCAACAAAATTCACCAATAAAGAAATGCAAGATCTCAAAGAAATAGACATCCATGAGATTATTGAAGCAGAATATGAAGTTATTGATTTGAAAGACAATCATTTTCTCCAAGGATTAACTCATTTGGAATATTTCTTCGATTTTAATGATATCCCAAAGAAACCTAAAATGAAACCTCCAAAAGAAGACATTGAAGACTGTAACATAGGAACTGATGAAAGTCCAAAAATGATAAAATTTTCCAAAACTTTGCCCCCTGATCAAAAGCTTAAATATGTTGAACTGATCAAAGAATTCCAGGATTTTTTTTCCTGGAGCTATGAAGATCTGAAATCTTATGACACCTCTGTAATTCAACATACAATAACCCTCAAGGAAAATCAGAAACCATTCAAACAAAAGCTCAGAAGAATTAACCCTGTACTACTCCCCTTAATTGAAAAAGAAATAAAGCGAATGTATGAAGCAGGAATAATCGCTCCTATCAGGTTTTCAGAGTGGGTGTCAAATTTAGTACCTACTAGGAAGAAAATAGGAGAAATTAGATTGTGTGTTTATTTAAGGAATGTAAATAAGGTTTCTTTGAAAGACCATTACCCGTTACCTAAGATGGACCACATTTTGCAAAGGGTAGTAGGTGCCTCTAGGATTTCACTTTTGGATGGATCTCAGGCCTTAACCAGATTCTGATCCATCCTGATGACCAGGAAAAAACTTCTTTTACAACACCATGGGGAACGTTCAAATATTTTAAAATGCCATTTGGACTTAAGAATGCAAGGGCAACCTTTCAACGAGCAATGGACATAGCTTTTGCAAAAGAAATTCACGATTTTCTGGTCATATATCTGGATTACCTTACTATCTTTTCTAAGTCAGATCAGCAACATTTAGATCATTTGAGACAAGTGTTTTTAAAATGCAGAAAGTACAGTATTTCATTAAATCCTAAGAATTCGTTGTTTGATCTAGAGGAAGGAAAAATGTTAGGCCATATCATCTCCAAAGATGGCATCAGAATTGACCCTGCTAGAATAGAAGCCATTCTACAGATACCCCACCCCAGAAATGTCAAAGAACTTCAAGCTTTCCTAGGAAAGATCAACTTTTTAAGAAGATTCATACCTAATTTGGCCGAATTAATTAGATTGTTGAAAAATATGTTAAAAAAGGATTGCAAGGTTAAATGGACATTAGAAGCCAAACAAGCATTTGAAGAAATTAAAATGGCTTTGACCAAAACACCAACCCTTACAAGTTCGAAGTTTGATAGGGATTTCATAATATTTTCATTTGCATCAGAACACACCATTGTTGTTATTTTACTACAAAAATATGATCAAGGATGTGAAAAACCCATAACCTTTTTCAGTAAAGCACTTAGAGATGCACCGCTAAAATACCAAATCATGGAGAAACAGTATTTTGCACTTGTGAAAGCTATTAAAGACTTCAGAGTCTATATATTGTACTCCCATGTAATAGCTTATGTACCATGTGTTGTGGTCAAAGACATCCTGACTCAAGGTGGAATTGAAGGCAAACGAGGTAAATGGATAGCTAATATATTGGAGTATGATATTGAAATAAAACCTACAAAGCTGATAAAAGGATAAGGATTGGCTAAACTCATGACTGAAACCAACTTTCAAGCCCTAGACATTAATGAACTGAATAATGAGCAGGAGATGGCAATTCCACAAATCAGCCAGGCCTTCTTAGAATCACCTTGGTATGCTGATATAACTCATGTATTATTAGACCTGCAGGCTCCTCTAGGGTTATGCAGAACAAAGAAATTATTTTTAAAAATGAAAGCTTCAAAATTTTGTATTTTAGATAATGCTCTTTTTTGGAAAAATCATGAAGGTATTCTATTGAATTGTTTAATGAAAGATGAAGCTGACAAAGTTCTCAAAGAATTTCATGCAGGGGACTGTGGTGGACATCTTTACTGGAAATCAACTGCAGACAAAATCCTAACGGTTGGATTTTATTGGCCCACCTTGTTCTCCTATGTAAAGAAATTTGTCACTGCTTGCCATAAATGTCTAATTTTTGAAGGCAAGAGGAAACTTTTACCTCTACCCCTTAGACCAATTTCCACCGAAAGGCCCTTCCAACAATGGGGTTTGGACTTCATTGGAGAAATCCATCCTCCCTCTTCTGGCCAACATAAATGGATCCTCACAGCCACAAATTATTTCACCAAATGGATAGAAGTTATTCCTTCCAGACAAGCCAATGATACAATGATTATAGGATTCTTAGAAACCAACATACTGTCTTGATTTGGCTGTCCTAAAAAGATCATAACTAACAATGTTGCTGCTTTCAAATCCAAGAAAATGACAAGTTTCTGTTACAAATACCACATCACTTTAGGCCATTCCATAGCCTATTACCCTCAAGGCAATGGCCTAGCTGAGTCTTCCAATAAAAGCCTGATCAATATTATTAAGAAATTGTTGGAAGAGAACAAAAAAAACTGGCACAAGAAACTTACAAATGCATTATGGGCAGACAGACTAACTACAAAGAGATCTATTAGAACTAGCCATTATGAATTAGTTTATGGCATGGAGGCTGTATTTATTTCATCTTTAGGAGTCCCTGTGATGAAATTACTACAAGAAGCTCAGGTGGAACCCAATGAAATTTAAAGAAGAATAAATCAAACCATCCATTTGCAGCAGACTAGAGAAGAGGTATACCAAAGATCCCAAGTGCTACAAGAAAAAATCAAGAAAATATTTGACAAGAGGACCAAGGCAGAATATTTCTACCTTGGATACAAAGTCTTAAAGTGGGATTCCAGGAGAGAAGACAAAGGGAAACATGGCAAGTTTGACTTCCTTTGGAAGGGGCCTTTTATCATCCAGGCCGTACAAGGGAACAATACTTACTTTTTGAAGAACTTGGATGGTACAGAAATAGAAGAAGGGCCAGTTAATGGTCAGATGCTGAAACACTACTTTGATCCAACTTTTTGATGAAGTTGAAGCCCGAAGAGAAGGCCCTAAGCTTTACAAGTGTAACTATCGTACATATAATAAAGCAACCAATAGAAAGAGATTTCACAGCACAGTCAAAGTTATGGAGAAGGCCATCTGACCTGCTGTTCTTGAATTTCCACCAGGGAAAGCCATCTCCAAGTGGAGCCACTATTTTGTTCCAATACCAATAGGTGTCATGCCTCATGATTGACATTGACGAGCTCTGTAATATGTTCATACCTTTTTCTGGTTGCAAAGGTTTTCCATATTCTCAAAAAACCAAAAAAAAAAAAAAAATGTAAAGAGGGTATGCCCTAAAAGAAAAATCATCGGGCAAAAAGAATGAAATGGTCAAAAAATGAAAGAAATGAACCCTAAACAAAATAGACCAGGAAAGTGTGCAAGTCCAAATGCCACAACTACTTTATCTTCTACAATAATCTGATAGTGTGCAGCTTGTTGATCTATGCCACCATTGATGAATGGCCAAACAGCTTAATCTTGGCTAGTTCATGTTTGAATTTCCTGTTTTAGAAATAGAGAATAAAATCTGACCAAACTGTTTAATCTTGGCAGATAAGTAGGTAGAGTAGGTAGAATGGTGTTGTAGAATGATACTGGTGATAGATTTTGTCTCCGCATGTCTTGACTTTCACCTTTATCACAAGTGCTAGGCGTACATTATACTGGAAGCAGCTCAAAGCGAAGCAAGGTTTCATGACTAACTCCCCTTCATATTTCTTCCCTTGACATTCACTAATTTTCCCCTAAAGTATTAAGATCTGTTCTTAATATCACTCATAAACTAGTCATTCCATTTCATGAAGATTGCCTAAGTAAAACCCTATTTTACTTATGAAAATGGCCACCTTTCTCATATAAAACCCGTTTTCTCCTTCAAAGCCTAATTTTAAATATATATGCAAAAGGTTTAACTTAGTGTTCAATTCATTTTCATATTAATTTTTAACATTTATTATGTATAAAACCCCAATATTTAATTTATCCCTGCCCCTGGTTGAAATATAACCGTAAATGCCATTTAACGGGATTAATAGATTCATCTGGAAACTATTAATAACCATACCCTTTCGCGTGATAACGTGATTAATTAACCATTTGGGTTAATTAACAAACACCCTGTGGACCAATGAAATTGCCCTCGATACAGTTAAAACATGGTTTAATATATCGGGCCCGCAGTGTTAACCTCTCGCCATCTCTGAAGCCCGTCTGCCGTCAAATCTTCCCCCATCCATCCGACAGTCAACGATCATTTCGCAACCACCATAACTGCCAAATGTTAACGCGCGGGGAACAGGTGGTTTTGCCGCCGTACCAAGGACACACGTCATTCATTCACCCTACTCGTTTGCCCCCTGTATGAAACCACCCGACCCCAAAAGTGGTGCAGGGTAAACCGCTTACCACCCCCCCGCTAGCGACAAGACCTCCCATCAATCTAACGTCAGCTACTCAATAAATACCAAAAAATCCCCGCCAAACCAAAATTTCGTTAAAACCACGAGGAAATGTCATTTTCGCCATTTTTCCTTGCAAACAATGTTCCATGCAAAATATGTTTGGTTGATTGCACAAGCATTCAGTCCGCCACCCGGCCAGAGAGACCATAGCAACGCGCTCTGCCGTCAGTGATTTCATCCTGCAATTGCACAATTTGTCTCCTTAAGCCAGGTATTTATCCATTCAACCAGTAACCCTGTAATTTCGATTTTCCACTGGGAATTTTACCGAAAAGAACCAAATTCAAGTTGAAATCATTCTGAAGCTTCCATTAAAAGACCCCCAAGCCTGCTGTTTAGTCCATTGTTCCACAGAAGCCCAAATTCCAGTTTGAAAACACAAGAACCAAACATGGAAGCTCCTGTAGCCCTGAACGTTGTGCCTATGAATGCACCTCATAAAGATTTAGACTATTTACCCTTGGCCGACAAAGATTTTCAAATAAAAGATTTGTCTGGTAATGTAAATCCTCTTCAAGCCTTCTACCAAATTAGGGATAGCTATCGAAACCACCCTGATATTTTTGGGTTATCGGAATCTAACCTACCCATGTATTTCATTCCCTCAGTTCATGTTTTTCCAGACATCATTCATCAGTGTTGTGCCAACTATGACCCTGTCCACAGAGCAGTCATGTCCCCATCCCAAACTGTTCTTTTTCACATAACTGCTGAGTCTATTAATGAAATGATACACTTCCATTCCACTGAGCCCCTTTCTCGTCTTTCCATGGGGTATCTACTTGAAAAATATTCTCAATTGTCCAGCTCAGAGATAACCCGTATTGCTCATATGTTCATCCTATAAGATCATTAGCCTACATGCCCACCTCCCTATCTGCAAACCTTTTTCACTGACACTGGCAGACTTATTGTTGACATGATATCCCTGATCTTGGGATTTAATACCAGTGAATATGTTGATGAGATCACCCTTGTTCTACTGTCAATGTTTATTCCAGGACAACTCCCTGTTGTCAAATATGACTATGCCACTTTCATTGCCAACAAAATCCATGATCAACTCTTGAACCTGGATAGAGAAGGAGTCTTCAAGTACACATTTTTCATATATCACCTTCTGTTATATTATCATCCAGACAACTTTTCTTTCCCCATCAAGAGGTTGGACTCAAAGGGAAATTGAAGGTTTGTGATCTTCTGGACCTCAGTCTTCCATAATACCTTTGATTGCCCTTATACCTATGATGAGTTTATTTACTTGTTTGTTCATTCGCCATCCACTCTATTGATAGGAGCTCCCCCTCCTAGAATATGTGGTGACATGAAAAAGATTCTGCAGCTCTCCAAACAGTACAGGATAGGTGACTGGTACTTGTACCAAAATCACTCAGAAATTAGAATATATGGGTGTGAGCTTTGCCCTTTCAAGCTGCCCAAATATGTGCCCATGAGACTATTTGCGTTAGAATATTTCAGACAGGTCATAAAGGAAGATTTAGACCATCTTTGTAATGCAAAGAAGAAGGCCCAGTTAAGAATCAAAAACCAGTTAGGACCTTATGTCATACATTCCAGAGATGCCTGGCAAGAAGCTGACAAGATTTTAGGAGATCACCTTAAATTGAAGAAAAGTTTTTGGTGGGTGCCATATGACCCAAATAGTTTCATAAGTGATAGAAGGGTAAGGAATAGGCTATTAGTTTATGTACATCATAGGATACCCGAAATTGAAAAATATGCAAATCAGGATGAATGGGTAGAACGGACCTTAATAGAAGAAGTTAGTGAGCAAGAAAAGATGGAAAAAACTATGAAAGATCTTGAAAAAATCCTTGACCTGGAATCTTTTGGACAGGTATCTTTCAAGTTTCCTCAATAATCAGGAGTTGGTACATCCTCTGCTGGAACATCTCAGTAGCCTGCACCAAAAACCAACACAGTAGTCATAGGCACTTCAAAGGGAAAAGAGGTAGATACCACAGAGCATCCTATACTGACAGACCAACCAGCAATGTCAAAAGAACAGAGTCAGGGGAAAATTCCTCCAGTCTAAACTGAAACAGTAGAAATTCCTGCATTACAGACTCCTCTAAATGAGGAAAGAAGCAAGAAGAGGGATAGGGAAGACCCCACACCTATCAGTGGACCTGAAGAACAACTGGGTGCAAAGTGGCAAAGATTGAATCCTCTATCTGAAAATGAAATTATTGAAGAAACCATTGACAGTATAATAGGTGAGAGATTGGTTAGCCAGCAGACTTTCCCAGTGATAGAAACATCAACTAGCTCACATAGGCAGGAGCTAGAAAGGCAGCACAGTGTAGAAGTTTCATCCACTAGGTCACAAAGCAAACAGGCCTCGGACATCAAAAGGACATTCACAGAGATAAAGGCCAGGAACGACCCACTAAGGCTTCAAATTTACAACCAGTATCTTAAGGTGGCCCCCACAAATCAACAGAGATTAATGTCAGCCTATGACATTAAAGAGGGTAAAATGATCATGAGTTACTTTAAGCGCAAGGTGCAACAACGACAGTCAGCAGCTGATTACATCAAGACAAATTTGGAGGTCTTAGCCAAGGATATTCATCTTATGGACTAGATTGAGCTTCATAAACAGACTGGAGAGATGGTCTACTCTACACTGGTTGATAAAGCAATGTTGGCCCATAAATTGCAAAACTCCTTGGATAATACCTCTGCTCAATTACATTTGGAAAAAGCCTCTTCTCTGGCCAAGGATAACATGATAAAATCTTTGGAGGAGATCATCATTGAACTAGGACATGATCCCAAAGATGCTAAAGGCATAAAGGCACTAATGAAGAAGAAAGAGGAAGACATTGTTGCCTTGAGGAAACAGTTGAAACTACCTACTTCCATGCATCCACAGACTTCAGAAGTTGTACAGTAGAAATCAGAAGAAGACATGATGGACCTGCTCATGAAACTCAACGAAAGATTAACCGATATAGAGCAGGCACTGGAAAAGGCACTAAAGGAAAAGCAGGGAGAGTCGACCTCCCAGCCTCTCGAAGTAATCCCCATGGTCTCAACTGCAACCCCTTCCACACTTGGAACAACATTGGCTCCCAATGCTCCAACGTCCACAGTAGAGAAGGAGTCTTCAAGTACACATTTTTCATATATCACCTTCTGTTATATTATCATCCAAACAACTTTTCCTTCCCCATCAGGAGGTTGGACTCAAAGGGAAATTGAAGGTCTGTGATCTTCTGGACCTCAGTCTTCCATAATACCTTTGAGTGCACTTATACCTATGATGAGTTTATTTACTTGTTTGTTCATTGGGCATCCACTCTATTGATAGGAGCTCCCCCTCCTAGAATATGTGGTGACATGAAAAAGATTCTGCAGCTCTCCAAACAGTACAGGATAGGTGACTGGTACTTGTACCAAAATCACTCAGAAATTAGAATATATGGGTGTGAGCTTTGCCCTTTCAAGCTGCCCAAATATGTGGCCATGAGAATATTTGCATTAGAATATTTCAGACAGATCATAAAGGCAGATTTAGACCATTTTTGTAATGCAAAGAAGAAGGCCCAGCTAAGAATCAAAAACCAGTTAGGACCTTATGTCATACATTCCAGAGATGCCTGGCAAGAAGCTGACAAGATTTTAGGAGATCACCTTAAATTGAAGAAAAGTTTTTGGTGGGTGCCATATGACCCAAATAGTTTCATAAGTGACAGAAGGGTAAGGAACAGGCTATTAGTTTATGTACATCATAGGATACCAGAAATAGAACAATATGCAAATCAGGATGAATGGGTAGAACAGACCTTAATAGAAGAAGTTAGTGAGCAAGAAAAGATGGAAAAAACTATGAAAGATCTTGAAAAAATCCTTGACCTAGACTCTTTTGGACAGGTATCTTTCAAGTTTCCTCAATAATCAAGAGTTGGTACATCTTCTGTTGGAACATCTCAGTAGCCTGCACCAAAAACCAGCACAGCAGTCACAGGGACTTCAAAGGGAAAAGAGGTAGATACCACAGAGCATCCTATAATGATAGACCAACCATCAATGTCAAAAGAACAGAGTTAGGGGAAAATTCCTCCATCCCAAACTGAAACAGTAGAAATTCCTGCATTACAGACTCCTCTAAATGAGGAAAGAAGCAAGAAGAGGGATAGGGAAAACCCCACACCTATCAGTGGACCTATAAAACAACTGGGTGCAAAGAGGCAAAGATTGAATCCTCTATCTAAAAATGAAATTATTGAAGAAACCATTGATAGTATAAGAGGTGAGAGATTGGTTAGCCGGCAGACTTTCCCGATGATAGAAACATCAACTAGCTCACATAGGCAGAAGCTAGAAAGGCAGAATAGTGTAGAAGTTTCATCCACTAGGTCACAAAGAAAATAGGCCTCAGACATCAAAAGGACATTCAAGGAGATAAAGGCCAGGAACGACCCACTAAGGCTTCAAATTTACAACTAGTATCTTAAGATGGCCCCCACAAACCAGTAGAGATTAATGTCAGCCTATGACATTAAAGAGGGTAAAATGATCATGAGTTACTTTAAGCCCAAGGTGCAACAATGACAATCAGCAGCTGATTACATCAGGACAAATTTGGAGGTCTTAGCCAAGGATATTCATCCTATGGACTAGATTGAGCTTCATAAACAGACTGGAGAGATGGTCTACTCTACACTGGTTGATAAAGCAATGTTGGCCCATAAATTGCAAAACTCCTTGGATAATACCTCTGCTCAATTACATTTGGAAAAATCCTCTTCTCTGGCCAAGGTTAACAGGATAAAATCTTTGGAGGAGATCATCATTGAACTAGGACATGATCCCAAAGATGCTAAAGGCATAAAGGCACTAATGAAGAAGAAAGAGGAAGACATTGCTGCCTAGAGGAAACAGTTGAAACTGCCTACTTCCATGCATCCACAGACTTCAGAAGTTGTACAATAGAAATCAGAAGAAGACATGATGGACCTGCTCATGAAACTCAACAAAAGATTAACCGATACAGAGCAGGCACTGGAAAAGGCACTAAAGGAAAAGCAGGGAGAGTCGACCTCCCAGCCTCTCGAGGTAATCCCCATGGTCTCAACTGCAACCCCTTCCACACTTGGAACAACTTTGGCTCCCAATGTTCTAGCATCCATAGTAGAGAAGGAGTCTTCAAGTACAGATTTTTCATATATCACCTTCTATTATATTATCATCCAGACAACTTTTCTTTCCCCATCAGGAGGTTGGACTCAAAGGGAAATTGAAGGTCTGTGATCTTTTGGACCTCAGTCTTCCATAATACCTTTGAGTGCCCTTATACCTATGATGAGTTTATTTACTTGTTTGTTCATTCGGCATCCACTCTATTGATAGGAGCTCCCCCTCCTAGAATATGTGGTGACATGAAAAAGATTCTGCAGCTTTCCAAACAGTACAGGATAGGTGACTGGTACTTGTACCAAAATCACTTAGAAATTAGAATATATGGTTGTGAGCTTTGCCCTTTCAAGCTGCACAAATATGTGCCCATGAGACTATTTGCGTTAGAATATTTCAGACAGATCATAAAGGCATATTTAGACCATTTTTGTAATGCAAAGAAGAAGGCCCGGCTAAGAATCAAAAACTAGTTAGGACCTTATGTCATACATTCCAGAGATGCCTGGCAAGAAGCTGACAAGATTTTAGGAGATCACCTTAAATTGAAGAAAATTTTTTGGTGGGTGCCATATGACCAAATAGTTTCATAAGTGACAGAAGGGTAAGGAACAAGCTATTAGTTTATGTACATCATAGGATACCAGAAATTGAACAATATGCAAATCAGGATGAATGGGTAAAACGGACCTTAATAGAAGAAGTTAGTGAGCAAGAAAATATGGAAAAAACTATGAAATATCTTGAAAAAATCCTTGACCTGGACTCTTTTGGACAGGTATCTTTCAAGTTGCCTCAATAATCAGGAGTTGGTACATCCTCTGCTGGAACATCTCAGCAGCCTGCACCAAAAACCAGCACAGCAGTCACAAGGACTTCAAAGGGAAAAGAGGTAGACCACAGAGCATCCTATAATGACAGACCAACTAGAAATGTCAAAAGAACAGAGTCAGGGGAAAATTCCTCCAGCCCAAACTGAAATAGTAGAAATTCCTGCATTACAGACTCCTCTAAATGAGGAAAGAAGAAAGAAGAGGGATAGGGAAGACCCCACACCTATCAGTGAACCTACAGAACAACTGGGTGCAAAGAGGCAAAGATTGAATCCTCTATCTGAAAATGAAATTATTGAAGAAACCATTGACAGTATAAGAGGTGAGAGATTGGTTAGCCAGCAGACTTTCCCGGTGATAGAAACATCAACTAGCTCACATAGGTAGGAGCTAGAAAGGCAGCACAGTGTAGAAATTTCATCCACTAGGTCACAAAGCAAATAGGCCTCGGACATGAAAAGGAAATTCACAGAGATAAAGGCCAGGAACGACCCACTAAGGCTTCAAATTTACAACCAGTATCTTAAGATGGCCCCCACAAACCAGCAGAGATTAATGTCAGCCTATGACATTAAAGAGGGTAAAATGATCACGAGTTACTTTAAGCCCAAGGTGCAACAACGACAGTGAGTAGCTAATTACATCAGGACAAATTTGGAGGTCTTAGCCAAGGATATTCATCCTATGGACTAGATTGAGCTTCATAAACAAACTGGAGAGATGGTCTACTCTACACTGGTTGATAAAGCAATGTTGGCCCATAAATTGCAAAACTCCTTGGATAATACCTCTACTCAATTACATTTGGAAAAAGCCTCTTCTCTGGCCAAGGATAACAGGATAAAATCTTTGGAGGAGATCATCATTGAACTAGGACATGATCCCAAAGATGCTAAAGGCATAAAGGCACTAATGAAGAAGAAAGAGGAAGACATTGCTTCCTTGAGGAAAGAGTTGAAACTGCCTACTTCCATGCATCCAGAGATTTCAGAAGTTGTACAATAGAAATAAGAAGAAGACATGATGGACCTGCTCATGAAACTCAACGAAAGGTTAACCAATACAGAGCAGGCACTAGAAAAGGCACTAAAGGAAAAGCAGGGAGAGTCGACCTCCCAGCCTCTCGAGGTAATCCCCATGGTCTCAACTGCAACCCCTTCCAGACTTGGAACAACATTGGCTCCCAATGTTCCAACATCCACAGTAGAGATAATTATAGGTACATCAGCAACAACAATAGCAGCAGCACCAGGCAACAATACTAATATGAGCACAGAACAACTAATAAAGGCCATGGAAGAATTAAAGCTACAAGTGTCAGAATTGAGACTGGTAAAAGAGCAATTGGAAAAAGTAGAAAAGAATTATGACAATTCCAAAATGAATGTTGCAGAGAAACTAAGGGAGGTTAAAGCATTAGAGAACAAAGTGAGAGCATTAGAAAAGGATCTCTCTCTGGATAAACCTCTGGTAGAAATCAAAGGAATTTTGTGGGCCAACATCAATCAATCCCTTAATAATGTGTGGCAATCAATCCAAGCTATTTATGAGCAGATTGACTTAGTGAGAGCAGCCCAAGTGGAGATTCAAAAGACAAGAGCTTTATTGGGACAGATACCTAAACAAGCCAACCGACTAATACATTTTTTGAACACCAAGACCAGCGAACAATTGGAAGCACTGGAAATCACAGATAGGACAGGCACAATTCTGGAAATCAAAAGAGTTCTAATCAAGAGAACTCTGATGTAAAATTTGGAAAGGAGATGTCAGGACATGCAGGTGGAGATTAATTCTTTCACAGAAAAGTTCATTGTTATAAGAAGAATTTCGGCGTAATTCACATAGAGAAAGACCTTTGCCGACGCGTTTCGAACCAACTAGTGTGGTTCATCATCAAGACAAGCTGAAGAGACAGATCTAGTCTAGTGCGTTAAATAGCTCAAGCAGAGATTCCAACAGCTAAAATCAAATAACGTCTAATTTTGACCCAAGGACCCTGATAAATTATTATTATTCTCAATGTTGTTAATACTCCTAATATTTACTATTTTATTTGCTGAAATAAGTAAAACTCGGTAAAAAATAAAACAAACTAATAGTTTATTTATTAAAATTAATAATATATCACAATCTTTCTCCTTAATATTTAATATTATATTTACGGAATTAGGATGAATAAGGTAAATAAATACCCTATTTGTCCGAAGATAGTTTAAAAGTTAATTGTTTTGCAAGATAAGGGTCTACCCAGTCCTTTAACAAGTAATAACCGGCTGATGAAACATGTAGATTATGCACACAAGTTGAATAAATATGTTTCTGATCAAATTAATTCATCAACAAGTGCTTCAACAACCCTCTATGACAACTTAAAAAATTTATTCTACATTGAGCATGGGGTAAAGCATCTATTCACCATTCAGCCTAATTTCTTCTGATATGCAGAGACTGATGAAACCTTAAGAAAACTTCAGAGGCATAAATTACCAGAGCAGAATTGGTGGGAAGATATGTTAGAAATTTTATAAAATTATCTTTGGTATCTTTGGTAAAAAGAAAATTTTTGGGCCATTTACCATGATGCGATAAACAGAGATGAATGAGGGTCATACCGGTCAAAGTGTATCAGATCAAGGCTAAGAAATATCCGAGAAAGACGGAGCAGCCAACACAGAGTATCAGTGGAAGAGCTGTAAACCGACTGATAGGGCCTGCCCCCAGCACAAAGCAGCCAACACGACATCATTTTATCTTTTCCCTATTTTTGAGAATATTTGTCTCTATCTTTTGTAAAAAATGATTAGTCATCACTAGATATTATCTTTGTGAGATAGTTTGTAGGAATATTTTGTATAAATACCCCCCCCCCCCCCCCCCCCCCCCCAATCAAAGTATTTGGGTTGGTGAATATTCCTAGTTTTGTTGTAACATTGAGTTTTGGAATAGAAAGCTGTTGGAATCAACTGTTGTTGGGCTCACTGGATGAAGAATTGAAGCAAAGGACTTTCCACAGGATTCTTGAATCAAACATCGGACCAATAAGTTTCTTATATCTATGTTTTAAAGTTTTCCGGTTCCTTATATCACTCGTGTTTCAAAATCTGAATGATAAAGATAAAGATTAATCCAGAATTTGCTTGAAGGCACTCTGCTTTCATCTGTTATCATTCTTTGTGTTTTCTTCATAATTAGAATAAGCGGTGCAACTCTTAATTGCTCCTGTTTCCTAATTCTTTCATGTTGATTATTTGTTAAAGAATTCTTAATTTTCTCTTTAGCAGTAATCATCCATTTTCCCTCTTAAAAAAGGTTGAAAGATTCTTAACTGCCTTTCACCCAATTTGAACCATTCCATCTGCTTCAAGTCATTATTTGTTCCCTGTTTGACTACCTTGCCCTATGGAACCATCCTCTATCAAGAAACCAAATCTAGAAAACCATTTTCAGTGACTCCATTAGCGCAATGGACTGTACTACTCATTCTTACACCTTTTCTCTATTGAATCTCACCATCCAACAATCAAACAAACCCCTGAACCTCATAACTAGCCTAACACCTTTTAAAACAAAGTTAAATCATAAAGAGAGATCCCTCTCTGGATACGAATTGGCTCGATTCTGTATCTAAAAGATTGGTTTGTGGTTACCTCGACCTCCTTTCCTTTCTTACAACTTTGGGGAAAACCTAAGTGATAATAGGCCCTAAGTCATCCAGTCCACATTTTGGTGTGCCATGTCTTATGATTCATTTTCCTCCTCTTCTTTATCAGAATTTGATGGCTCTTCTTCCTCTTGTTCTTCTATGCATGTCCCATGAATAGTTGTGTCCGAAAGTAGAACATTGTCTTCATCGCCACTGTAAAAGAGTGGAGGCTCTTCTTGTCTTTCCATAGAGTCTGCTAATTCTTTAAGAGTGGCACGAACCACATCTTCAAGACTCAAAACTACTATCCTCATGGAGGTGGGATTGTCCTTCTTTAGATAATATGAAAGATTGATTACTCCCGGAATCAATCCAACATCTTTTGCAAATTGACAAGTTATAGGATGAATGGCCCGAAGCTGATCATACAAAATTTCATGTTTAGGCCTCAGCTGAAAAAAGTCACCAAATTCAGAAGCACGAGTAGGGGAGGTGCAAAGACCATTTTTTCCTTGACCAGAATATTGAATGATGGGCTCGATGGGTTTATCATTGATAAAATATTGGGCCTCCCTCCTTCTAGTGCCAAAAATGTTGATGGTGTTGGACCCTCCAACATTCAAGGGATCTCCTCGGTATGAAGTCCCAATCATACCTCACATCATTTGGTGTAGGAGTGTCATCTAGTATAAAGGCCCGGCTTCCAAATCCTTAAATATTTTCCCTGGTTCTAGCTATCAACACAAGAGAGAAATGCAATGGTGTCCTTGAAAAGCAAGGGAGGTGTGCTTGGTGAGTGTGTAGTTCCAACTATGTCAAGGTTCTTCTACTACAAAAAGGGGGGGAAGTGAGCCTCTAAGTGAGAGGTAATAATACCACCCAAGAAGAGACACACATGAACTAGAAGGATCCATCTAACATCCAGTGGGATATTCCACATTAGATGTTATGGTCGTTACAACCAACAAATAGGGAAAGATATGTCTAATATCCCACAAAATATTCCACAATGATGGGATAGAAATAACAACCATTACAACACATTCTCAATAAGATAAGCACTAAAATAACTGAAATATTTCAACTATCTTAGTACATGTGAAAGCAAACATGAAATACAAATTTCCACATAATAGTATTATACACATTCATAGTCCATGAATGAAGAACATGTTGGTCTTAAAGGCTTCTGTTATTAAGTAAACTTTCCAAGCCACATGTTTACAATTTACATCACTAGCCCCAATAGTGGGACATTGAAGCGACTCCTTGCTCCTCAAAGAATTAGCTGGTCTCTCTAATGCCTTGTGGGAGGAGCCAAGGTGAAAAGTCCTTTTCTAATATAATGAGGTGGTATATATAACCAAGGGGAGATGCTTCCCCTTTGTGACTCTTTGACTACCCTCATGAATGTTCAAATTACTATGAATTTTCAACTTACATGACTCTCCATATTCATGTGTGTCCTTTGGACTTCCACTTTACAATACATTTGAATACAATATACATGGTCCAAAATAGTGATGTGGCATATGACCACTCATGACATGACACTACTGGCATGGACTACTTGGAGATGTAGAAATTTCAAGTCCGTTGTTGCTGTTAAGAGTTGGATGCCTTCTTGGATATGCTTTCTCTTCAGCTCCGCATGGCTTGGTGATGCAGAGTCTTCAATGATCTTTAGTCTTCGATGGTGGTTTCAAACTTGTGTCCCTTTTCTTTCTCTTGATTGATCTGCTTGTGATTTCATCTACAAAAGATTCTTTATGCATGCTTCCCTCCTTCTTCGCCTTCTTCATCATCTCGCCATGACTTGATAGTGTACATGTTCTTGCAATTCACTCATGACGGGACAACATCAATTTGAAAACCCCATAGTATAAGCTGATGCATTTTTATCCATGAAATGAGCCCGGGACAAGTTACAGATTAGGGAATGGGGCCCAGGGATTATGGATTATGTAGTTCCAGCAGGTAGGGGGAGAGCTTGGGCTTTGAGACTGTGCAATACGTAGCGCGGGGAGGCTTGAAGGAGAGAATTGCATAGTTTATAGACGCAGTGGAGTCCAGCTGAAGGAGAGGACACTGGGAGAAGTATTTGTGCATTTTTGGGTGCCAATGGAGGCTAGGCTTCTGCGAATTTCATAGTTCCAGCAGAAAAGGGAAAAGCTTGAGGGTTGAAGATGTGAAATACGTAGTTCAAGGCAGACTAGGAGACACAATTGCACATTTATAGGGGTCAAGATCGGGAGTTGGGAATAGGAATTGCGCAGAGCAACAACCCTGGAGGATAGGGACTACACATTTTCTAGCTCCAAGCAGCAAGGTCACAACCTAGAGGGTTGATATTACGCAGTGCGTAGTTCAGTTGGGGCCTGGTGAAGATAAGTTGCTCGGTCGAGAATATTTTCCAAAAATGGCTTAGTGTGGGATAGGTGATGAACTGTGACGAACCTTGAATGTGATCACACACTTAACAAAATTTGACGACATGAAAACATAGATTATTGGAATGCATGAACAAAGCATTTCCCTCTGTGTGACTTCCTTGTGACAAGATACAACAAGTGTGACACTTAAGATAGGCTTTAGGATGACCGTGACGACACTTGTGCGATAGTGCTCAAGACTTTGTGTATCGATGTGACAAATGTTTACATGGGTGGGAAAACTTAGATACACAAATACCGACCTTCAAAACCATCATAAAAGGTTCAGAAACATTGTATGAAGCCAAACATTGCAAAAGACAACATTTAACCCAACATGCAAAAGGACCAAAGTACTACAACAAGGATCATGAAATGAGCTCTAGTGTTTGCAACAACAATGTAAAAGACCATGGAAGGCTATAAAATTGAGTGTAAGCCAAAATTCTAGATGATGTTGTAGTAGCTACAACATGTCCCTTTTCAATATAAGACACTATATTTTCTTTAAAGAATTTTAATGAACATTTTGCAAGGAAACCATTGGAACATTTCATCAAGAAAATTGTATTTAGTTAAACATCAAACCCTTATGCAACAAATAAACACAAATTCCCAGAATGGGCAATAAAATGAAAACAATTATTTTATTGTTTTATTAATATTACATGCCAACCAATATTCTTCCTTATGAAAAAAAGATTAACCTATGAAACTCTTACAGTAATGGCATGCTTGGCTATATCATCTATTGAAGATTGTAGTTGCCTCCAAAACAATAGGACTTCGGAGTTGAGCCTAGTTGAGAAGTCTTCTTGATTCCTCCTCTTCTCCAATCTAAAGCACCAGTGAAGAAAATGTACGATCACTCCTTCCTCTTTCTCCAAAAAATCACAAATGAGAGATATGATATGATCCCTCCTTGCAGATCGTGTAGGGTGTATAGTTTAAACACTAAAGCCAATTTTGGCTAGATAAGCTCAGGTGGATCTTGCACCATCGAAAATACCCTCCTCACATTGGGATTTTACCCTTTCTTCAAGCTCCAAGAGATATTAGACCAAATATTAAAAACAATATCTAATTCCACATGTCTAAGAGTGAGCTCCCATCCTCCTTTTAATGTCATGTGTCATGAAATATTGGAATACCACAATACCATGAGTGAATACCATGGGTCATCTGAAGTACCATGGATGCATACTAGAGTTCCCCATTTCCCCTTTGACGATCACTTGGAAAGGTACATGATAGTCCTCTCTTCTCAAGATTTCTTGTCCTCAAGAAATTCTAGAGTCTACACATCAGTACTAGGAACCCAAATGAATCTGAAGAACTCATGTTGCAGCAATAAAATGAGATCCAAAACCTATATATGAGGACCAATTCCTAGATCCTAAATGAATCTAATGAAGGCTCAGCTAAAATCTTATTGCGTCAATAAGATATTATCGATCCCAATACCTCCTACTAACTCTTTCCTAGGTTGAATTAAATCATCCATCATAAAAACCTAGATCTCAAACCTTGGTATCATCATATATCTTGAAGGTGGTAGTATTTTAGAATAAGGATCTATGCATGGAGTTGGGTTACACTTTTTGGCAAAGTGAGGGTGCGTTTTGTGTGAAAAATGGAGCTTGATCGAACCATTTTAAGCGCTCTATCAAGCAATCCTTAAGTGCTCAATCGATTTATTTTAGGGCTTAGAGATAGATCGATCGAGCATTAAGACAAACCTTTGATTGAGCTTCTCTGTAACCCGAGGTAGATAGGAACGTGATTGAGCTATGGGCTTGATCGCTCCTTAGATATCGATTGAGAAATAGGCTTGATTGAGCTCTAGGGATTGATCGAGTCGTTATTTCTCATTAAAAATCCTGTCCAACATCCCAAAAGCTCAAACCAACCACCATCTGGAGGCCATGGTAGGTTTCCTATCATTTTTTGCCTATTTGAATTTATTTTTCTTACAAAAAGAAATAAAATAATTTGAAATCAAAACCCACTATACAAAAACACAAAAAACAACCATCAAAACCACCAAGAAAAACCTTGAAAACCACCAAAAAAATTATAATTTAGGTTTTAATTTTTTTCATTTCATTGTATAAGTTTTCAGTAATTGCAATGGTAGCATGTTTATTATGACTTTTTTCTTATTTTGAATGGAAAAAACTTTATTTTCTAATTATTTTAGGTTTTGGAGTTTTTCTTAGGAATTTAGTGGAAAATAAAAAAATCAAAAGATTTTGATTTTTTGCTATTTTAAATGTATTTTAAATTTTGAACAAATTTGACCAAAAATGTGCCCCAAAAAACTTCAAAACATAAAAAAACCAAACTATATCCAATAAATAAATAAATTAGGATCTTAAGATTGCATAATGAATATAGTTGCTCATGGTGAACCTCTATTTGTCCAAATAAGAAATTTTATTTCATTTTTTTATTTTAAATTCAAATTAATTTATATTTTAAATCTTTCTTTAATATTAAATATAGTAATTTTGTTTTGAAAAAAAAATAATTACTTTAATAAAATATAAACTAAGTTAAAAGTCCAAAATGAGAAAATAGCTATTAATTAAATTTTATTAACACTATTTAATTATACAATCTATATAACTGTATAACAAAACATAAGTATATAAGGAAGAAGAGGACCAACGGTTGGATCTGAAGATGAGATTGAAGCTTAGGGTTTCAAGCTTTGGGTTTCTAGGGTTTGATTTAGAAAGGAAACGCTAGCTACATGGATGGCAGTCACAGTCAAATATCTGTCAACATATGGCATACACTCGGCATTAGGCAGGGTGTTCTGGGGATTCGTACACTCTGGGCATTGTTGAAGGCATTTTTTTGTAACCGCGAGGGTAAAACACTCTCATTGTCATAGTTTTTTTGTGCCCATTTGTACGGGGAAGTTTCCAGGTGAAAGGAACAGTTGGTGGAGTAATTTTTGTATTCACTCATGCTAGGGAACAAAATTTATACAAGGTAAGGTTACTAGCTAGATCCCAAGCTGGAAAAATGGGTCTAGCGGGATAGGAGCAGAAAACTTAAGGTGATTTAGGGTTCCTCAAGGAAGGTAAATCCTTTTATACCTCAAAAACACTTTGGGATTCTGACAAATGGTTTCAAGAAGGTCAAAAAACACTAGCGATAATAGTGGATCATTCTATAGGGGCATCGATGGAACTCCTGATAAGTCCCATAAACTCTTTGGAAATTCCTGAGTCTATAGGTTTTTCAGGAGGGCTTGAGGATATAGCTAAGAATTGTGGGCTATAGGGGAACAAGGGGCTAAAATCTTGTTTGGTCAAAGAGTTGCATGTTAAGGACAAGGGCTCTGCCCAAAGAGTCAATAGATCCCTTGCCATTAAAATTGTTCAGAAGAAAAGGGAGGTTGTGATAAGTTCTCCCCAATAGAATGTCTGCTAAAAACTCTCTACACAGAGGGAAATATTCCTTAATAGTTCGACATTGAATGTCAGAGATAACCATGGTTTCTCTATAGTGGTAGAGGAGGTATGAGGTCGAATCAACATCTAAGAAAACTTGAGAATCAAGAATGGAAAAGGACTGGAGGTCGATCTTTTGGGGGCCTCGGTGGGGGTTTTGGATTTTGGACTAGAGAATGAGGGGAAGGCTACAGAGATTGGGGAGGTTATCAGACAATTTTTTTTGATAGAAGGTCACCAAGGGGAGATCATCGAATGTCATGCTCCCTCACAGGGATGGCAGAACTAGTAAGAAGCTTTTAGGAAGGGAAATGTCCAGTTCTCAGGTTCGAAAATAAAGAAAGGAAAATTCATAAGAAAAAAAATCAGAGAACCCTAATCTTGTCCTTAAGGTTGAGATTCAAATTTATAAGGCCATGGAAGCCTCTAAACTCATTATTGTGGGTAGAGAAAAGGGCATATTTTACTCAGCTTATTATATTGTTGAATGGATATCAAAGTCTTGGAGGGGGGCACTGGAAAATCAATCAAAGGTTATCATATTGGCCCAGGGGTGGTTTATGGTCAAATTTAACAAACACGAAGCATTTTAATGGGTTCTCAAGTGAAATTGGTGCTTCAGGATTTCACCAATTATATTCAAGAAATGGATGCCTCTATTCAATGCACAAAGAGAAAAAATAAGGAGTTACCAGTCTGGGTTTGGCTACCAACCTTGCCTCCTCACGTATGGACGAAAGACATTTTTAAGGTGATTGGGAACAAACTAGGGATATTTCTTGAGGCAAACATGTCTTTCAGGGAGACCAAGAGCAATATTGTGGCCCAAATCTTGGTAAAGATATACCCAATGGTGGGGCTCGAAGAAAAAAATGAATTACACCTCTAGGGGCACTCGCACACTCAGATAATTGATTATGAGGAATTTCCCTTTCGATGCCATCGATGTCACAAACACGGTCATTTGGAACGAAACTGTCTCTCGGGTCTTCATAGAAGAAGAAGACAAAGGGGAGTCCCAAGAGATGAAGAGCCATAAAATGTAGAGGAAGGCTCAAACAAAAATCAGGAAGCAAGGGAGTAGCGGGATGTTGGTCACAACCTGATGGAGGTCGAACAAGCTTAGCACCAGTTGATTGGATGCCAAGATGAACAGAGGAATGGTTGGTGACTAGAATCCAGGGAGACCTCGAAGTCATTGGTCCTGATTCCCAACCTCCGAGTACTAATTTACCTCCCCCATACTCTTTCTCCTCAACTTTTCACTCTTTACTTGATGTCTTACCAAGGCCTATTTTCTCTAGGTCGTTGTTTTCATATTTTCCTCCTGTCTGTAGTTTATCTTTTGGCCTAGACAATATCATTATAACTATCCCTACTCTTAATATCTTTGTGTTTTCCCCAATTTATATCGAGTCGACATACTCCCCATTTTCATCCTCTTTAGCCTCCCACTACAACTTTCATCCGCAGTACAAGAAGGAACTTTCCATAGCCTCCATAGGAGGTCTAGGTCGAATTCAGGAGCCTCCAAAGGAGGCAGGAAATTTAATATATCTAAGGCCAAAATTAAAGAGAAGTTGGATATAGTGTATGGGAAACAATTTTCTCTGAAAGGGATTCTTAATGAAGTGCAATCCCCTAAGGTGGGTGACAAATTATTATACTATCCTTCAATTGTATAGGGTTCTCTGAAATACCCTTTCAAGAATATGTGCCTTGATGTACTTATGCTTCAAGAAACCTTCGGTAATGGAGAATTTGTGTCAACATCCCTTAATGAAATGATGTCAAGGTGGTCTTTTGTGACCTTTTATGTGAAGGGAATATTAGGGGGTTTATCTATGGGATTTAAAGACAGTAGCCTCAGGCTTATAAATTCTTGGGTTTCGGACCTAGTTCTAGGTGATGAGGTCTATTCCTCGGAACTTTGCATGGACCTTTCCTTCATCAAAATTTATGTCCCATGTCATGACATAGTCTCTTTTTTTTTAATTCTTTTTTATCTAAATCCTTTATGAACATTCCTAATTTGGTGGTGGGAGGGGACTTCAATTTCTCTCTGGGTATGTTTGAAACCTAGGGGTCGTAGGCTCAAGCTAATCCTCTGGCTAATGAACAAGTTGATGGCCTGCAAGCTTAAGATATTAACTTGATAAAAAATAAACCTACTTGGAGGAACAGGCACTCGGGATCATCTAAGGTGGAAAATATACCTTTTCCTGATGAACGAAGACCTTATTAGCATAATCTCCCTTTTTAGGCAATGAGAAGGGATGGGAGGAGAATCAGAACATTTTCCTATTATCCTGAAGTTGAAAGGGACCAGTAGGAATCCTGGAACCCTTTTTAAATTCAATCTAAAATGGCTCAAAGAAAATACTTTTAATGTTTTGGTAAAGGCTGCCTAGATCCCTTTAGCCCATGATCTGGGTCATTCCATAGCACGTTAGTTTATGGAAAATCTCACAATAATGAAATAGACTACTATTAACTAGGAAAAAGAAAAAGGATAAGGGAAGAGGTTGAATTAAAAATCATTGAATAAACCCTAGAAAAACATGAAAGTTCGGAGGGTGATGGATATGAGACAAAAGAATAAAAGGAGAGGATAAACCAGCTAGAAAGTTTAAAAAGGAATATCCCAAAAGACAAAGAAGAATAATGGAGACTCATAATTAGAGCTATTTTGCTAGCCTCAAGGAACGAAAACTCAAAGTTTTTCCAAAATTATGCAAGAGGCAGAAAGAAACTAAACACTATATGGGAAATGCATAAAGAAGATGGAAGCACAGCTAAAATTTTTGATGAGTTAGCATCACTAGGGAGAGACCATCTCAAAGCACTTTTTAGAGCCCCTGATCAAGCAACTATAGCAGAACTAATTCAGGTTGCCCAATTATTCCCTAGATACGTGGAGGAGAAAGAAAATGATCTGCTTTTGGCTCCAGCCACAAAAGGCGAAGTATAAGGAGTTATTAAATCAATGTTGGAAGATAAGAGCCTGGGTTCGAATGGCTAGATGGTTGAATTTTTCCAACACTTTTTCGATCTTATAGGGGACAATCTTACCCGGGTGGTGGAGGAATCTAGAATCAAAGGTCATTATATGAGTCATTTAACTCTACATTCTTGGCTCTAATCCTTAAAAATGATGATCCAAAATATTTTGATGAATTTAGACAAATTTATCTTTGAAATTTCCTCTACAAGATAATAGCCAAGATCATATCCGTTTGGCTAAAACCTATTACATCAAAAAAATGTTTCCAGGGAACAATTTGGCTTCCTAGATGGCACACAAATTCATGAAGCCATAGGAGTTTCTCAGGAATCTATGCACAGTATCAAAAAGAGAAAATGAAAAGGATTGATAGCAAAAATAGACCTATCAAAGGCATATGACAGAATTAGCTAGATCTATTTGTGCCTTTTTCTTACTCATTCAGGCTTTTGTATTGGTTTTATCAATTGGGTTATGGAATGCATCTCAAATGTGAGTTTTGCAGTCTTAGTTAAAGGAGGACTCAGATAGGGGTGCCATTTTTCACCTCTAGTCTTCTTATTGGTGGATGAAGGGTTGAGTCAACTGATTCTCTCAGCTAAACGTAGAGGAGATGTAAAAGGGATTGAAGTAGCCACAAATATTTTTGTAACACACCTTCTGTTTGTCGAAAGATATTCTCCTTTTCAGTGATGGATCTAGAGGCGATCTTCAGTAGTTGAAAGACTCCCTCAACATGTTCCTTAAAGCTATAGGCATGTGTATAAATGAAAAAAAGTCCTCTTTAGTTCATGAAGGTTTAACTTGGGTAGAAATCAATAGAGAAAATACTTTCCTTCCTTTTGAAGCAAAACCAATGAAGGATGGTTTTAAATACTTGGGATTCCATCACAAGCCAGATTCATATAAAAAACAAGACTGGATGTGGCTACTGGCCAAGATTGAAAAGCGCATAAAACGTTGGAGTTATAAATGGAACTCGAAGGTCGGAAGGTTGGTATTGATAAAATTAGTCCTTATAGAAATACTTGTTTACTGGATTGACCTCACCTAGATTCCCAAAGGAATTCTATCCCAGATTAGAAAATTGTGTGGTCAATTTTTATGGGCTGGAGAAAAGGAGGAAGTTGTACTCCCTTGGGTGGCATGGGATAAGATAACTTTCCCAAAGGCATGAGGAGGATGGGGAAGAAAGGACCTTCCTATATTTTCAACAGATCTTGCAGCAAAATCTGGATGATGTATACTCTCGTCAGATAATCTTTGGACTGTTGTAGTCAAAATAAAATATATTAACCCTCTTCCCATTGAAGGAATGGGTACACATACTTGAAAAAAAATCTTCAAATGCATCTGTCATTTGGAAAGCCACTATGGAATCTTTCAGGGTTATAAAAGATGGACTTGTGTGGCATATAGGGAATGGGGAGAAGGTCAGAATAGAAATTGATCCTTGGGTAGGATGTAACGAAGGATATGACCTACCAAGGGACTTAACAGCCTCGCTCAATGATCAAGGAATTATATTTTTGAATAAGGTAGAAAATTTCAAGGGATCCTCAATTTGGAACCAAGGTTAGAAATCATCAAAAGATCTTCACTTAGACCCTCAATGGGGAGCTCGTTGGCAAAACTATACCACATAATTGGAACAAAATCATGTTAGGATAAGGGACCGACTAGGGGATCTTAGATGGGTCCATGCACCTTCAGGTCATTACACACCAAAGTATGGATACATATATCAAATGGACATGAAAGTATAGGGGGTGCAAACATGGTGGTGGAAACTGCTATGAAAACTAAAATGTCATGCAAAGTCAAGACTATTTTTATAGTGTCTCATTAGAAGCAAGGTTCCAACATGGGATAACCTTCAAAAAAGGAACAAACATGGCCTAGGATGGTATATGTTATGCAAAAACTAAAAAAAGAATCAATAAACCATATGTTCTTAAGTTTCTCATTCACCTTAAAAGTATGGGAGGCCTCTCTAAGGCTACTGGGGCTTAGACTGAACTGGAGAGGTACAAACATTGTTGAGGCCTGGAAAAATTGGTGGAATTTAGTGCAAGATGAAAATTTGAGGAACTTTCCACCAATAATCATATAGGGTATATGGTTGGAAAGAAACAAAGGCATTTTTCATGACAATTCCTTTGACTCCCTCCCTCATTGTTGAGATTGCAACAAGATGATGGAGCTTAGTGAAAAGAGTCGCCTTCACTAAGTGGGCCCACAGGCAAATTATGGCGCAAAGTCTATTTTTAGACTATGTCTATTTTTAGACATATGGATCATGTCTATGATTTGCAGGATGTTGTTTATATGGATGATTGGTTAAAGTTGGCAAAAAGTAGATGGACTTTCTATTTTTAGACAACAGCGTGACACTGTCAAGTCTAATTATAGAGCAGTCAAATATTATTAGCTTATAATAATATTTAGACTATAAATTTTATCTTATTCTCTTGGAGCACTTCAGTTTGAGCTACAGATGTGGCACATAACTGTCAGAAGGAAATACGTTTTCTTTGTGGTTCAGTTGAGTTGTTGCATGCATGACTTCAGTTAGAACTCAATTAGTTGAGTTTGGTGGAGTTGATGGAGTTGTGTTCAATTTCACTTGGTTAAACTAGTTGTAACTAGTCTAACTACAAATAGACTAATGATGAGTTGTTAAACTAATTATTAACTCATAATGCAACTAAATAATACATCAGTTAACTCAGTTTCATGTTAGTTCATGTTTAGTTCAGCAGGGACAGGTGTTAGAGGATCAGATTTCTATCAGTTGTGACTATAATTGTGCATGAGGATTTGCACAATCAATGGGATTGAGTTATGCCAATGAGAATTGGCCAATACCAAGTGATTATAGCCTCTACTCACGTGATTCCCAGCGTGAGTGATCCTTTTGAGGTAAATACGAGTTTGGTTCAACCATTCTCATCCATTCTTGAGTAGGTATTGAGCAGTGGAGGCAGGGAAGTAGTGGAATAGATTTGGAGATCAGATCTGAGCTGTATTGTGTGTAACAGGTGGAGATAGTGTTGGATACTTGTGAGAAGTATTGACTATTGTAATGTTACATGTTCTCAATCATTGATATACAGATAGTGTGGGGTTTTTAGCTGTAAGCTTTCCCCGGGTTACATACTGTGTTATGTGTGCATGCTCTTGATGTGTTATTGTTATTGATGCTGCTATATTGATCATCAACGTAGAGGAGCTTATGTATTGTGTATGTATTCCGCAATAGTACATGATCAGGATGATCTCCATTGAATATGTGTTTGTTATTCAAAATTTCTACATGGTTTCAGAGCTGTTGATCATCAGATCTACTATTCAGTAAGTGTTTACATTCTATTTCTTCAGGCAGAGTCTGTAATCGGGCCAGGTAGCCTCTGGATTCATCCTTCCTTTGGAAGGTGAGATATCCGGTGAATGCCCATACAATTGATCTTTGCACAAGAAATACCTTGTTCTCACAAATTCTAGATCGGAAGCGGTTGAGTTGAAGCTGTTGGAATTCGAATTTGCAGCAGTGTTTTCTTGGTGTCAAAACTAAGATGTCTTTCACAGGATTGCAATTGCAGTATGCCCTTGAGGGCAGTACGAACTATATTGCATGGAAGGACAGGATGGAGGTAGTATTGGATGATAACGGGCTGAAGGAGTTCATAGCGACGGATGTCCCAAAGCCTACTGATGCTACTCAAGCTGATGCTTGGCAAAAGAAGACCGCAAAATGTCGAAGGATTCTATTGGAGGGCGTGAAGGATCACATTGTGTCCAGCCTGCATGGAAAAACTTCTCCATATCTGATGTGGAAGGCTTTAACATATCTATTCCAAAGCAAGAGTGATCAGAGGAAGCTGGCGCTCAAAGATAAACTCAGAAACATCAAATGCGAGAAGGGTGATAGTATGCCCAAGTATCTCACAAAGTTCACTCAGTGTCGAGATGAGCTGGGAAGTGTGGGGGTTACTATCGATGATGAGGACTTGGTGAGCTTAGCTCTCCTTGGTATTCCAAAGAGTTGGCATTCCTATCAGGACTTTTTCAATGGTCGGGAGAAATTGCCAGGATGGGAAAGACTATGGTCAGATCTTGGGCAAGAGGAGATCAGGCGGAGTACCAGGGATGGATCTTCATCAAAGGGAGCTGATGAAGAAAATTGTTCTTTGGCTACTAAAGCAAAGAAAGGGAAGAGTAAGAAAGCTTCTCAGTCTGGTGAGAAACTCAAGAAGCAGGACATGTCCAAGGTGAAGTGTTTTCATTGTATCCAGCACGGAAACTATGCCACTAATTGTCCGCAGAAAAAGAAGAACAAGCAAGCTGCTATATCTGCAGTAGGAGAGGCTCTAGCCTCACAGTTTGAGCTTGATTTTTTATTGATCGCATTCTTGGTTTCAAGTGTGATGGGATTGGTGTGGTTCTTGGACAGTGGTGCATATTTTCACATGACAGAAGATAGATATTTGTTTTTTGATCTAGAGGACAAAGATCTTGGAGTGCACATCGAGATGGGCGATGATGGTAGATACAGTGCGACCGGTATCGGTACCATTTCCTTTGAGAGGGAGTCTGGTAAACCCTTCGTATTGAAGGAATTCATGCATGTTCCAGTATTGAAGAAGAATCTTATCTCTGTGGCGATGTTAGAAGACAAGGGGTATGATGTTGTTTTCAGCAACGGAAAAGCTTTCCTGTGCAACAACACAATTGGTGAGACCCGGAAGATAGGGGTTCGAGTAAGGAACCTTTATCAGTTGCATGTAGATAGATGCATAGCAATGGCAGGCAAGGCAGAAGGATTGGTGAGCCGAGATGATGGCGAGTTGTGGCACAGGAGATTGGGTCACCTTCACCATGGAGTCTTGAAGATACTGCAGCAAATCACTACAGGCCTTCCTAAAGGAACACTTGCGCAGTCAGATCAGTGCAAGGGGTGTACTTTGGGGAAGTTTGTGAAAGCCACCTTTCACGAGAAGGATAGCCGCGCCACAACAATCCTCGAGAGAATTCACACAGACGTGTGTGGACTTTTCTCAGTAGCTTCGATAGCAAAACACAGGTATTATGTGATTTTTTTTGATGATTTCTCTCGTAAGTGCTGGATCTTCTTCATGAAGAAGAAGAGCGAGACATATTCAAAGTTCTGTGAATTCAAAGCACTGGCCGAGAAGGATTCGGGGAAGAAGGTGAAGGCTCTTAGGAGCGATAATGGTGGTGAATACATCTCGGACGAGTTCAAGGATTTCTGCAAGGCAGAAGGGATTCGAAGAGAGCTCATAGCTCCCCATAACCCACAACAAAATGGGGTAGCTGAGCGGAAGAAAAAAACAATCGTGGGTGCTACACAGGCGATGTTGCATGATCAGGACCTACCCCTTCACTTATGGGCGGAAGCATGCAATACAACAGTTTATGTGCAGAACCGTTGTCCTCATAAGATACTTGGCATGAGTACACCTAAGGAGGCTTATTCTGGTAAGAAGCTTGATCTTTCTCATTTGAGGATTTTTGGTGCTAACGTTTACATGTATGTGACGAAGGATGCCAGGAAGAAGTTGGAGCCGACCGCTGAGGCTGGGATATTTGTGGGGTACACTGGTATGCCCGACAACTATCGTGTGTATTTTCCAGACAGTGGTAAAACTGTTGTGTGATGGGATATAAAATTTCAGGAGGAGAAAGCCATGAAGTGTTTGCTTGAGAGGGAGCTACACTTGCATGCAGATGAGGAGCTATTAGTTCCTAAGGATGAGCCACAGGACAAGGTTCATGGAGTGGAAGAAACCACTCAAGCAGCGCCAACCATCAGAGCGCAAAAGTGCTTGACGGAAGCTGAGCGAATGGCTCAAGATGCAGAGAAAGTTGAAGGACTACTACAGCCTAACGTAGACAGAGACAGTCACCTGATCGGTACACTAGATACATGGCTCTTATGAGCAAGTGTGTTGTGACTGAGGCATCCTCTTTCGAGGAAGCTATGGAGGATCGCGCATGGGTAGATAGCTTGGTGGAAGAGTATGATTCTATAGTTAGAAACAATGCATGGGAGATTGTTCCTAGACCGGAAGGGAAATCAGTGGTGGGTTCGAGATGGATCTACAAAGTTAAGCAGGTAGCTGACGGGAGTGTGGAGAAGTACAAGGCAAGATTTGTTGCCCAAGGCTTTTCACAGATAGAGGGGATCGATTATGAGGAGACCTTTGCACCTATTGCAAGGTATTCTTCCATACGGATGATTCTTGCTCTCTCAGCGCAGATGGGATGGCACATTCATCATATGGATGTGAAGACTGTGTTCCTCAACGGAGTCATTGAGGAGGAGGTGTACATTGAGCAGCCTGAAGGCTTTGAGGTCTTCAGCAGCGAGTCGCATGTTTGCAGGCTCAAGAGAGGGTTGTATGGGTTGAAGAAAGCACCATGTGCTTGGTACACACGGATAGACAACTATTTCACTGGACTTGGATTCTCCAAGAGCAAGGCGGATCCTAACCTATACCAGATTATGGTGGAGGGTAAGTTACTTATCATTGTACTGTATGTAGATGATTTGATTCTAACGGGTGATGAGCTATTGATACTTTCATGCAAGGATGATCTTGCTAAGGAGTTTGAGATGAATGACTTGGGCCTCCTTCACTATTTCCTAGGATGGGAAATATGGTAGCGCAATGGTGGACTGTTTGTTTCTCAAGGTAAGTATGCTCGGGAGATACTGGAGAAGTTCAACATGCATGGCTGCAAGCCTGTTAATACTCCTCTTCCTGGAGGTTGGAGGAAGGAGGATGCCACTTCGGGAGAAGAAGTAGATGCCACTGTTTATCGACAGTTGGTGGGGTCGCTTATGTATCTAGTCAATACACGACCCGATATATGCTATGCAGTTAACCAGCTTTCACAAGCTATGGTTCAGCCTAGCAAGCTCTTCTGGAAGGTAGGCAAGCATGTATTTCATTATTTGAGAGGCACATCAGGATATGGATTGTGGTACAGACAGGAGGATGAGGTGAAGCTACATGGCTTCATGGATGCAGATTGGGCAGGGAGCCCAACGGACAGAAAAAGCACATTGGGAGGGGTCTTTAGTATTGGATCAACAATAGTTTCTTGGTACAACAAGAAGCAGAGATCCATGGCACTCAGTTCAGCAGAGGCCGAGTATATGGCAACAAGTTTGGCTGCATGCGAGGCTATATGGATGAGGAAGATTCTGGTTGGTTTGTTCGGTTCTCATTTGGATCCTACTGTGAGATACTGTGACAACCAGAGTTGCATTAAACTCTCAGCTAATCCTATATTTCATGATAGATCTACACACATTGACATCAGGTACCATCATATCAGAGATTGTGTGCAGCGGAGGATCATGTTACTTTCATACATTCCAACAGAGGATCAGGATGCTGATATTCTGACAAAGGCTCTCACTAGGAGAAAATTCGAATACCACCGAGGCAGGATAGGGGTTGCTGATAATCCATATCTTGTCAAGAGGGAGTGTTGATATTGCAACAAGATGATGGAGCTTAGTGAAAAGAGTTGCCTTCACTATGTGGGCCCACAGGCAAATTATGGCGCAAAGTCTATTTTTAGACTATGTCTATTTTTAGACATATGGATCATGTCTATGAGTTGCAGGATGTTGTTTATGGATGATTGGTCAAGTTGGAAAAAATAGATGGACTTCTATTTTAGACAACAGCGGTGACACTGTCAAGTCTAATTATAGAGCAGTCAAATATTATTAGCTTATAATAATATTTAGACTATAAACTTTATCTTATTCTCTTGGAGCACTTTAGTTTGAGCTACAGATGTGGCACATGCAGCTGTCATAAGGAAATATGTTTTCCTTGTGGGTCAATTGAGTTGTTGCATGCATGACTTCAGTTAGAACTCAATCAGTTGAGTTTGGTGGAGTTGATTGTGGATTTGATGGAGTTGTGTTCAGTTTGACTTGGTTAAACTAGTTGTAATTAGTCTAACTGCAAATAGACTAATGATGAGTTGTTAAACTAATTATTAACTCATAATGCAACTAAAGAATACATTAGTTAACTCAGTTTCATGTCAATGCATGTTCAGTTCAGCAGGGACAAGTGTTAGAGGATCATATTGCTATCAGTTGTGACTATAGTTGTGCATGAGGATTTGCACAAATCAATGGGATTGAGTTATGCCAATGAGAATTGGCCAATACCAAGTGATTATAGCCTCTGCTCATGTGATTCCCAGTGTGAGTGATTATTTTGAGGTAAA